>VWYE01026887.1:0-37146 GCA_013398995.1 Alaudala cheleensis
TCTCCTGTTCCTTGATGCTCATTCCTGGAAATTTTCTCCTAATACAAATGAAAAAACACTTCTGCTTCTCTCTCCAAACTTCCAAAACAGTTCTTGAGAAGTTTCATGCACACACAGAAAATGTGGAAGACAGGCAAATGTGAACTACAGGCCTCACAAATCCAGATCAGAACCTAGACTCATATTCATAGCCAAGACTTGTGTATTTATGAAGCAGCTAAACTCTGAGGAATTCATAACAGGAGACATGGCCCAGAAGAAGCTGGCCTTATTCACTCCTGTTCTGTAAGCATCTATTTTCTTCTCTTTCAGAAACTCCTGAAGGTCACTAGACCACTTGTTTATAAAAAGCTTTGCCTAGGCTATAAAAAACTTTTACCTATTTTCTTACGTACTGCACAGCAGTATTTTAACAACCAGTCCTTTAAGTAATTTCAATAGAAAGTAACTGATCTGAGCTTATTTCTAGATTCACCACAGATAAGAGAAGTAAACTTGCTAATTTACCAGAAGGAGGTATAATTAACATAGTGGTAAAAATCTCTGCCTGCCGACAAAAAAAAAAAAAAAAAAAGAAAAATTTAGTACAATATAGAACAGATTCAAGATTTTTTTTTATTCGTATGTTCAGGGAAGGTTTTAGTTGTTTAAGAAAACCAACAATACAGACACCTATTGGGTGACATCAATAATTTCATTCTTTTTATTAATAATGTATTTCAAGATAAAACCCAAACTTTCAGTGTCAAAAACATGTCTGTCATTTAAGTTTTACATGCAGGAAAGCCAGTGAAATACAAGAAACTCCAGGAGGCTAGCAGATCAATGATGTGCATAGTAATTATGCTGAAGTGTTTTTCAAAACACTCCAAGCAGCTTTGTATTCATGCTAGGCAGAGAAAATGAACCAAGTAAACAAATCAGCGAATTCACCATATTCTTGATGAGACAAAACTCTTTGAAGATTGAAAAGTGACTACTGTACCATTTTCCTAATAATCATTTATTAGAGAGCAACACTGGCCTGCTCCTCTGCATGCCTCCTGGAATAAATACCTCAATCAGATGTGGTAGAATGAATTTATACACTTTTGATTTTATACAGCGTGTTTTGCTTTTGCATTAGAATGTCAGAAATTAATCAAAAGGGAGGACTATATTTTATTATGCCTAGTGGAATAGAAGAAAAAATAAACTGCTCCACTCATAGTGTTTTGTGGTCAAATATTCCTAACAAATGAAGCAAGATTATGTGAGAAAATAGCAAGTCCTATTAGACTGATTTTTCTGCTCATCTTTCCAGATTTCTGCTTTTCTTTCCCATGACAATTCATCCAAAATAACTTCAAATTAATTTTCAAGTGAAAAGCCTCTCACACTTCTTTACCTTAATTTTTCTTGATCTTCTTCTATTGGTGTTTTCAGATAAAATCCCCAAAATGGCTCCAAGAACTTCTCCATTCTCTACATCTTCCCTTAAAAAACACAAACAAACAAGCAAAAAAACAAACAAACCCAAAAACCCCCAAAAACCAAGCAAAACAAAAAATTAAGACCACTATTATTTTTTTATCTACTAAGAAGTAATAACTGCTCCGTAAAAACTGGAGGTGGTGTATCTATTGTAACACATTAGCACTATGCTGTGTAGATGTTTCTTATGAAACTGAGATTGCTTTGCTTGGATTTAGTAAGCAAATATAGGTAAAACCATGTAGGAGAGTAAAATATTTGGATATACTGCTACTACTGAGACCCTGATTGACAAGATGAACTAGTGGAATTCAAAATTCTTTCTACCATCACATTCTAAATTCTAAGAGAATTTCCATTAGGTACTTGAGTTTTCCCCATCTTCCCTCTCTTCTCACTCCACAAAAAACCTAAACCAAAACCCAACCCGCCATCACCACCAGCACCAAAACCCAAACCCATACAAGAACAAAAGTAACAACAGCAATATAACTTCAAAACTTGGGGAAGACTCACTTTGTGTCTTTACAGGCATGCACAAGTGTTGTTTCCCAATGGGTGGGATGCACATATTGTGACATTTTTTGCCTCAAACTGTTTTATTCTTTTTTATATTATTCATCTGCATTGAAATAATACGCCTTATGCAAAGCAATTAACAAATCTCAATTTGAGATTAATCAGAAATGTAGTATAACTTCCTACTCTGTGTAAAAATCACATTTTTTTATTATCATGATGCAATGCAAGCCTTATTGTAAGAAAATATCTACTCTCAAAATTCAGTCTGCTTTATAACACAAAATAAATTTCAGATTGACTTATCTTTTACCATAGTTTTTCTTCTAAATTTACTGCCACTGTGAATGAATCCTCAGAGCCTATTCAACAATAGATAAACACAAGGTTTATTTGATTTTATCTTCAGTGTTACATAGTCATATAAACCTTGGAAAAATTAATAAAGTGCTCTAGCAAATAGAAGTAGAATAATTTTCCCCCTACATTACACGCATTATGTACACATTCGAGCAATTTTAACAATACTAGGCAATGAAGAATATGGTTGTTACTCTTTAAAATAAATATTTTTATCTGTAATAAACACTTCTGAGGATATGGAAGTCATCTCACCTACCCAAGATGTGTGAATAATTAATGTTTAATAGGAGATAGCAAAGCACCTGTAATTAAGGTAAAGGTCGACTCTGTATACAAAGTCTAAATTCTCTTTAGCTTCTGGAATGAGAAATAAAGTACAGAAAAACAGAGTGAAAGCTTCAACTCCAAGACATCATAACAGATTAATGTATGATAGGTATTGAAGAGTTTATCAAGGAGTTCAGAATAAGAAATTCCAACAGTGTATAGAGAGCACTGTTTGCAAAGGCCTTGGGTAGGGCCTAGAGGCAGGTGGATACATTAATTTCAACACTGTGACACTTCAGTGATATTTGGGGACAATTTAGGAGAAAAAGATTTTCAGTCAGTCAATAATGAAGTTTCATGTCTTTGTACTATGGCTAGTATTTTTTAACTCACAGACATCTGTACTTGCAATATGCACTGATTAATCTGTGACTCTTGAGATTTCAACCGCCATTCTCAGAGTTGCCTTTTTACCATTAAATCAACCTAAAAAAAGAACTTTTTTTAAAATGTTCTTTAAACATTTTTTAAAAAAGAACATTTTTTAAAAAGTACTCTATTTTATACTGCTGCAGGGAATAAAATAAAGCCCCATGAACATTTTCAGAAGAGGACAATGTCATAAAACTTCACAAAGTGGATCCACAAAGAGAAATTTCTTATTCTGAACAATTTCTCTTTCAGTTGTATTGCATCTTAATCTCTGTTGAAATTTGTCTTGAAAAATACACTTGCAACTAGAGACTGGCTTACTGGAACCTTCATGTAACATATACATAGTATAAACTATTTTCTCTCTGTTGTTTATCATTGCCCTGAGACTTATCCATATGTGGAGTTTATAAACATCTCTATTTTTCTATAAGCACCTGGCAGTTTGAGTAAAAGGATTCACAGACTCTTCCAATCAAATAGCCAAGCACTGGAAATGGATGCAGAAAGCTGAGCTTTTCATTTTATCCAATGACTGCTTAACTTCAAATTAACAGTCAAGCCCTGAAGTAACTCTCAGAAACCCCTACACATCTTGATCACTCCAGTACAGGCAACTTCCCTCTGACTCAATGATCTTTTCCATGAAAGCACAGCTGCAACAAGAGGAATCAGATATCTAGCAGGCAAGACTAAGACAATATCTTATGCAGGTAATGTACAAGTTGAGAGACTCAGTGTAAAGGAAGTATTTAAGCTAGATCTTATACTTACTGGCAAAACTTAACCACTGACATACTAGACCAAGATGACATTTATTATAACATTAAATCCTGGGGTTTTTCAGGGAAAAGCTCTCTGAAGGGTTACAGGTTTCAAATCAATGCAAGTACCAAACAGCAGACTTGTGTAGATGTTTCCTTACAGCCTCAGAGTAAGTATATTTTCCAAATATACTCTTCTTCAACCTTTATAACAAAGGAGTAAACTTTGTGGTCTCTGTTATGTCCACAGAGTCTAGGTACTGTTTCTAATTCCACTTTCTAATAATCTGATTTATTTGAAACTAGCCTGTATACAACTGGCACAGAAGATGGCCTAGGATTCAGTGCCAGGCTATTATCTGTTATACTGCTCTTCCACCTACTTAGGGTTTTTGTTTGACAAACTTCATAATGAAAAGACTAGAAAGTCAAGTTTTAGGTGCAACATTCCTCCAATATACACTGTCACCATAAAAACAGGTAAAATTACCATTTAGAAAGGATTATTACTGTATACAAATGCCTTTTCCACAAGTTTTCCACAAAATCAGTGTTCAAACTGAATCATGTTTCATTTTGGATGTCAATGGATATATAGCTACATTAGTACACTCCTGAATTTCCTAAATACCTCACTGTGCTTTTCATTCATATGTAAAATCTGTAACTTGCATCAGAATCCAGGAAGCTGAGCTCTGAGAACATTTCACCATTAGAAAGGCAAAGTCTGTTGTAGTCTATACACAAAACAAAACATTTATGACTCAATTTCTGTACAGAAATATCCTCTAATTATGTGATTCATGGGAATCAATCCAGTGGCTAAACATATGTAAACAAACTAGTCTATCAATGCTCCAAAACTTCTTCTGCAAACTTATCAATAACCTGCTTGCCAACACTGCTTCCAGGAATTTCTCTCACAGTATGCCAATAGATGTAAAACAAGAGAGGCAAGATTTTTTTTTCTCTTTTCTTAGGAGAAAAACTCCATGAAGTGAAGAATGAAAAGGTTATTTGCTTCCAAACCCTTCATTAAAAGAACAGACCCAAAGGTCTCAGATGATGAATAGCTCATTATTTGATCTCATTACCCTGGCATGTACATCCATGAAGTGACTGGAAACTAAGTTGCAGCCTACAAGCTTTACTGAGTGTCTGCTGGAGATTGCCGTACTCTCCAATACATCTATGTAGCTGAGGGTCTATAACAAGGTAGTATGAAAAATAATTGGGAAAAAAACCCTTACAGAACTCATTTCTTTTGAAGACAGCAAGGAACCTCTGCTGTCAAAGGAAATCCTTTCCCTGCTGACCCAAAATCACACTTTGGGGCTGGGCTCGGTATGGTATGTGTACTGTGCATGTTCACTAGTTGAGAAATTGTTAGTTATATAAAAATGACCTCCCACCTAAACAGGTTCAGGACATAACATGATAGAAGTGCAAAGTTAACATGCATGAAGGTGTAAAGCAAGCTTGACCGTATAGCACATTTCAGAAAACAGCCAAATTGTAAACTACTGTGTTCTAATTTCATAAGGTCAGTAGGAAATTTAGGATTGCATTTTAGCAGTTAGACTGCTAAAAGCAAATAGCATTCATTCTTTAGTTCTGTTTTGAAATGCTGCATGAGGACATTCCTCTAGCTTTTATAAAATTTTCTTATTTTTTTCTTCTCTAAATGTCAAGGGACTCCTTCTCATTTCTGTTCTCTTCTGAACATGAATTTCACTCTGAAGCTTCTCCTATAACCAGTTAACCCCTTTGATACTTCTCAAAACAAATTTACAATAGTACAAAATATTGGACCCTCTAAATTGTCACTCCAGAACCCACACAGAGAACCAGTCCCTCCTAAACTTACTCCTACACATATCAAAGAGATTCTTATATTTAACCAAATCTTATGAAAAAAAGGAAAATTAAAAGTATATAAGTTATTTCACATGAACTCAGATTCATTTACATTAAGCAAGTAAGCAGTGACATCACTATTATCAGGAACCAGTTTATACAACTGAAAGAAAAATAACTAATTAAATCTTCATTTTATTAGACTAAGAAAACAGAAGAGAATGTAGGTAGATATTTTGAAATTGCATATTCATGCACATGGGCAATGAAGAAATAATATGCAAGATTCAGAAAAAAGATAGTTGCGACCACTGCATTTTCATATGGCAGCAAATAGCAAACCTTTGTTGTTTAATGCCTCTTCAGTTGTACTAAAAAGTTCTGATAATTGCTGATTTTCTTTTCTACTTCTGGCAAAATGGCACTGATTTTCTATATATACAAAAAATGGTGTGTCACAAATATAGGATTATATTTTCAGTTTTAAAGTGGTCTATTTTCTAAAGATATAAAAGAATTGGTAATTATCGCTAAATGCCTACTCTTTACATGAAAAATGCTTTTTCAATGTAGGTTAAAAATGGAAAAAAAAAAAAGCCATTACCTACACTTTAGAGTTACCAAGCTCTTTATTACTAATGGCCTTAGAACAACAAAACAAAATAATCCCTGAAACACTGACATTGCAGCCCACTTTTGAGTCACAATCCACATCAGAACCTGGCTATATTAAAACAAAGCTAGTTCCACTATTCTTTGCACAGCTCATTCAGAGCGCTTCCTTGTCTTTTCATATACCAATCACTTTGCCATGCTTTGGAGAGTGGAACACTATCAAATTTGACATTGCTGCAGGCCCCCTTAACAAAGCAGAACATCAGCAAGAAAAAGATTTTGTCTTGGTCTGAAAATTGAATATATTCCTACAGGCTTGATTCTGAAGTGAAATTATCATGTTTAACTCACTCCCTCCACCAACTAAAATGTAAGAGCTATTCTGTGTGGCTGGAGGGCCAGCTGAGAGCTCCACTTGGAAAGCACCAGAGTATGCATGCATACTCAAAACAGTGTCAGGATTACTAACAATATAAACATAAGTTTTAATAATGAAAATAGAGTCCTCAGGAAAGATTACAATGCTTGCTTTTATGGGAGAAGAGTCAAAAATATCAACTTTTACAGAAATTCAGTGTGTGTCTATGAATAAAAATATTTTCATTCTTTCAACAGAAAAGGTAGTCCAGGGTACATACATGTAAAAGATGAACTGCCATTAGATATTTTTTACAAACCAGCCCATCCTTTTATTATCATAAAAGAATAATTAAAAAAAAAAACAAAAAACCAACATTATCTGCCTTGGATTTGCTTGCTACTAATTCTCTGCCATTTTTTGTTTTATGCTGCACAACAGAAATATTCATTTCTTCAGCAAGCTTTATTTCTTACAAAACATTTGTGAATTTATTTTGAGATTGTCTGAAGCAAATGTTCACCATTTTACTGAATGGCATCTAAGAGCAGACGTTAAACCAAGAGCTATGCAATGTGCAGATTGTTGCAGATAAAAGGGTCTTGACATGTGGTTAACATTGCTGGTTATCACAAAATTCTGATAATCGACTCAGACATTAAGGAAAAAACTGAAACAGTTGGACAAATAGTAAAAGAAACAGTTTCCCTACCCCTTATCCAGGTTCAGCTTCAGGCAAGCACGTCTGTTCTCCCCTTCTGAGTCTCAGCATCCCTTCAATTTTGCTGTATATCACGTTCAGCTCCTGCCAGATCCTTCACTGAGGTGTTGGGTGGTGAAGAGCCTGAGGGCCAAAGCATAATGGTTTCTGCATGTTGCCCACTCCTTTCCCTGTCTTGCAGCAGGGATAGCCCTCACTTGCAGCCCTTCCAAGGTGCCCCTGCCCCAAACAGTGCTGTCCCTGGTCTCTGATCCCTCAGAGCAGCACTTGTCCCCCCGGAGTGTGTCATCAGACTGTGTCCACAGTTATGTCCCTCTTGCCCTTTCCCATCTTCTCCCACCCTCCCAAATGTTTCTGTCTCTCACACAGGCCTGCTCAGAGATGCCAGATGACCTGGCAGGCAGCTCACAACCGTGGGGAGCCCCAGGTGCAATGAGGCTGATGTGTGCAGCATACACAGGAACCTGAAGACCCTTTTTTCCAGTTACTCCACATGATACAGGGTTCTGAACTAGAAGATTGACTACATCACCACTGAAATGAGGACTATAACAACATGTAAACTTTAAGTATTAAACCTCAACATATATATGCAGGAAAACATGAAAAACAGAAACCAGGTCCCAAGGACAAAGATCATCATATTAACTTTTTATTCACATCACAGACTCAGAAAACTTTCTGAAAAACACATTTCCTCAAAATAAAATATCCATTGCAGAAAGTATCTGTCATCTGAGTTGAAGTACTGGAGCATTGTAAGGAGTCATAAAAGCCATAAAAATAAATTGCAACAAAATAACTGCTTTAAAATAATCTAATGTGTATGATTTAATTTAGGAAAAATTCCCTCACCATTGATTGTTAGGTGTTTGTATGCTACTGTGGTATAAGAGTACCATGAAACCAGAAAAGTAAAAAAAATTACAGCAGACAGCTAGGAAGGATTATAGAACACCATATGTTTTCCTTTTTCACCCTTTTACTAATCTTGCTACATTGAATGCAGGATTTCTGGACATTTCAGAGTCCAGCAAGAAATTTAACAAATGCTCTTCATGCAGAATAAGAACTTAAAATTGTTCATTTTTATGTTGTTAATATTCACACTTTCTTGCAGTCCTGATCCAGGAAACATTGGGGTTTCCCGAATTCCAGAAAAAAGGTTTCCTTCCAGTTTACTTTTTTTTTTTTCCCACTATTTGTTTGTATAACCAGGGAGTTGGTATCAGCTGGACAGAAAATGCAAACCACATCATTTAGTGACATATAATATCTCTTTTTTGTTTGGGTTTGGGTTTTGGTTTTGTTTATTTGCTTTGTTTGTTTATTTGTTTTTAATACTGGTGAGTATGGCTAGAGCAGGGAAGAGCCATGTCTCATCTCTGGCACCTATACACCTCCCACTAACACTTTTTTACAACACTTAGGGACTCTGTAATCACATAGCCCTAGCCCAGACTCCTTGATTTCCTCCATATTTATAACAAATCGGGATGGGGAGGGGGTGGTTTGGATATTAACCTCTTGCTTTCCACCTTAAGTCCATTGTGAGGGTGTGAAGCCAGCAGCAGTTATGTAGCAAGGTTTGTCTATTGTTTCTTTTTCCTTCTAGTCCAGAACAGACTAAACCAGTCTGTTAGAGCTGGACATTTGTCACCAAGCTCTTTCACATCAACTTTTCCCTGTGACAGCTTGTGTACATCTTCCTATTAAATAAAATAGGACAAATACTGGTGATATTTCATCACCTTTTGTGATAATACTTTGCGATCTGATAAAGTAGCTCACCAGAATTTAGGACCTAGATGAAAAATTAAACTACAGTTAAACTAAGTTTTCTTGATAAACATTTGGAAGCACTGATTGAAATCAATAATGGAAGCATTTGTGCAACTAAGCAGGGAGCAGAAAATGTTTCAAATAGTGAGGTGATGTATGACTTTATAAACCCAGGGAACAAAAATTAATGAACAGATCTGTAAATAAATATTTCATGATAAAAATATCTTGCAGCATTATGATATGTTTACTAAAACAGCAAAAATAAAACAGCAAAAATATGTCAAATTAAAAAAAAAAAATTATCAGAAGTTCTCAAATCAAGTACCAAAATGAGTCCTTTTCTGTACCAAACAACTTAACTCTCAAGTGCTCAAATATAAGAAACTTCAGTGAACTACCATGATGCATCTGATGTGCAGCAATTCAAAAAACCCCTCTGCTACCAGAGTAGAAATATCTCCTATACCCTGTCACTCCACAGTTGTCCTGACAAAACAGAGTGGAACAAAATTCTTGTAGATCAGTTGATTCACAGTAACCAGTTACTTTCTGGTTACATAGTACTGTATTTCAGTCTTTAGTTGGAACATAAAGGCTAATTCTGCCATTTTTGTCTGTCCAGTTAATTAATACTACAATGTGGACCTTAAAAAAAAATCTGTGAGAAAAACAGCAAAATAATACCAATGTCAATCATATGACCATTTGGTCATTATTTTGAATAGAATATAATGAATCTATAAAATAAATTTATTCAAAATATTGGATGCATGTTGTACTCACATGACTTTCAACTCAATTTATAAGAGAGAAAGTGTAAAAATAAAGAACTTTGTATTAGTGCAAATTTTCAACTGCCATAATTATCTCTGTCACAATTCTTTATTCCATTTTTTTGCTTCTGAAATGTCTCTGTAGAACAATATCTCCCTTAAACAAAAAAAATCAACTCAATCAATTTCAAATCTTAATAAATACCATAAAAAGGCAGTAATTTTCATAGGCTTTAGGTGAAGTTAAAATATGAAGTCTCATTCAGCATTTACAAAAATATGTCTGAGGCTTCATCAGAAGACATACCTTGGATGTGAACTGTGGGTTCTGGAACCCACAATTCAAATAAGAGGAAGAAAATAACTATAAATCTTGTAACAATAAATCAGCATTGCTTAGCAGAGAAATAACTCTGTCAAAGAACTTTATTCATCACTTAGAACTCACAACTCACAACATCTGCAGGCTCTCTGCCCATTAACTGCCAGTACCAAAGAGGCTGCTGTACTGTGTTTGGAATTTATTGACTGCTAAGCAGAAGATTCTGCTCCTGTATTTGCTTAATGTGCTGAAGAGCTATACATCCCAACTATTACTGTAAGTACTTTCTTACTTTCAAAGTAAAAGTAAGCTTTTTCAATATATCAGAGATCCAACATGGTAATTTCGGGCTCACTTGCATCTTCTCGGGATGAAACCTGTTTTGTTTGTGAGCTTCCATTTCTGACACAGGGACTGACTGAAATGGATAGCCACTAATTTCCAAATTGTCTCTTCTAAGCCAACCCTGCCACAGAGTGGGGTTAACAACATAAAAAGCCAGTCTAGGTCAATGTGTGTTTATAAGAACTGCAACCCTCTTGAAAAGGTTACCGTTGCTGTCTCCAACACTACTCTAGTATTGTTTTCTCCACTTCTTGAATGAATAATTCATCAGAGAGAACAACATGTGAAAGAGCAGGCACAGATTTATGCATTTGCTTTCTAAATATAGTACTTTTTAAGTATATGTGCCAACTATCTTCAGTCTTGTGGTTCCTGGAAGATAAGAAATTGCATGCACAGCACTGACCAAGGAAAAAAAAATAACATGTATTGCTCATTAAAAAGAATCAAGCAATTTCAAAATAGGAGGCTCAAACAAAAAGTTTTACAACCTCTATGAATGTTTATTACACTGAAAATGTTTCCACTACATAGATAGAAAAATAATCTAATGTTTCCCAAAATGTATTTTTCTTGAAAGCTATTTGAATCCACTGTATGTAGAGGTGAAAAATGAATTAATTTATCCTCTCAAGATAAGCACTTACTTTGGACACTTCTTGGAAGTGTTCTGTCAAGCTGGCTACAAGGAAATGAAATTAAACACTTTCCATTTTACAGCTTTTAAGAGGAATGGCATGGAACCTCTGGTGTCCTAAAAGCATGTATAGCAATGATAGAATTCAAACAAATGCATATTAAAAAAAAAAGTTACTTTGAATTTCATGTATTTTGCCTTCTATTTTTTATGTTTTATTTAGCAGTCATGTATTGGGAAAATTCACTTAGTTGGGATATCTCCAAAAGAACCAATTGAACCTTATGCTGAATGGCAGAACTTTTCTGAATGGCAGAAAAATCTTATCTGGGACAAAATTAACATAACTGTTTCTTAGAAGAAGTACACTTGCACTGGAACAAGTCATTAAGTGGTCTTTGATTTGCTACAGAATCAAAGTGATACTCTTAGATCTGATCTAATTACAAAGTTGACAAATTAGGAAGGGAGGAAAAATGAAGGAAGTCAGATAAAATGCTGCAAATCCATTTATTTCCATAGATATTTTTCTAGAAAAAAACACACATATCTTTTCAGAATCTGGAAATAAACATTAACAAACAAAAATCAACTACCTTTTTTAGCTTTAAAAATAATTCATATACTATATACTGAGGTAAAATACATTTTAATTTGGGAATTTAATTGTTATTCCAGTTAGGGAGACTAAAGTAAGCTGGAAAACTGTCGGGTTTAAATAGGCTGTTGAAACACTGTAATAAAACAAAGAGAGGATATAGTCTATAAGCAAAACATATAAAAATTTTTAATAAAATTACTTTCATAATATAGGAGGGTGGTCTTGGCTCCAGTGTAAAACAACTAAAACAACTAAATAAAGCAAATGTCTCCACTGGTTAGGTAGTTTGAAGCTTTATTAAATGAGTACCAGCAACAGCGCATTTTTTCTGTTGTTTGAAAAAAAGATAAAAAAGAATCTTAATCCTTTAGCTTTGAAGTAATCTCACTGATCTTAATTAAAGTGTGTAACAGGAATACCCATACAAAAGATCAGATGTATCTTTTTCATATATCTGATGTAAAATTTATGGCCCTATTTTAGATATTAATAAAATGATGGTGTGATATCACATAACTCACAAATGAGAAATTGCCTCTCATCCAGCAATACTAAAATAAAAGTAAATCAACTGAAATACCAAGGTTTCAGTGGGCACAGAGAGAAAGAAAAAGCAGTCAAGGATGTTGACAGTGCCCGAGGAAGAGAACAAACCAACCCACCTCCTAGGAATTTTTGAGAAAGGGGGAAGGAGCTGTATGAATTGTGCTGCGTATTTCAAGAAAATACTCCTGCCAGACACTGGAGATATTTCTCAGTCCCTGTCAACATTCACTGAAGTGCACTGATTATC
Source organism: Alaudala cheleensis (assembly GCA_013398995.1). Classification (NCBI taxonomy): domain Eukaryota; kingdom Metazoa; phylum Chordata; class Aves; order Passeriformes; family Alaudidae; genus Alaudala; species Alaudala cheleensis. The sequence continues at coordinate 12,626 of VWYE01026887.1, forward strand.
ACATCTCCACTTAGTAAATAATTAGTTCTTTTAAAGACAAAATAAACAGGTTTTAAAAAACTAACTAAACTAAAGCAAACAAAACCCCAACTAACCAAAAAACAAAATCAACAAAAACTAAAGATTCCTCAAAATGTTATCTAAGCCGTAGAGGGTTCAAACAACTAGTACATCTCTAGCTTCTCATCTCTATTAAAGCAGAAATCCTTTAGTTGTAATAAAACCAACTCAAAAAACTAATACTCAGCTTCCACTGTGCAGTCCTTTGCTCTGTATGGGGAAAACAGACAGTGGGGCATACAATATTTTAAATCACACCTAGTTAATGTCTTCCTCATGAAGGAAGAAACAAAGAATGTCACTCTTAGTACTAAATGTTCCTTATATCTCTTCGTACAACAGAAAGTTCCTCAGAGACAAGCAGGTTAAGAAGATTGTTTTAAAAACTGAAAGCACTGATAATTCAAGGAATTTAGTCAGTGATGCCTGCCCATAGACTATGAAGCCACTGAAAGTCTAGAGACTGTACTGAAAAAAAGACTTCAGAAATACTGCAAAAATGATGAAGATTCCAGTGTGGTAAGATGAACATTATCTCTGAGAAAATTAAAGTGTCTAACTACAGCTAACATGACAACAAGGGAAAATACTATAAAGTTAATAGACTTACCTGACACCCAAAAAAAGCCAGTCAAGTGCAAAAATTTTATAAAAGACCAATTTTCATTTTTGTGGTCAAAAAAGTAAATCAAAGTCTTAAGAGGAATGAAGACTGATACATTTCTTGAAGTTTTAAAATAAAGAATGGATACTTTTTCAAAATGAATCATTCACTAAAGCCTTAAGATTCCAGGCAATGCTAAATATGCAGGCATGAAACTGGTGCCTCTGGTCTTAACATAGATGAGTCTGTAAGTCTTAGCTCTCATCCTTCTGATCACCTTTATATCACCTGACTGCCCTTAAGGTTCATGACAGAAAATCATATAGTCAGGAAAACTAATTATTTTTGATTCTTAAGCAAGTGGTGTCGGATCGCAGATAAAGTAAACTCTCCATAAACTCTCTCAACCTATTTTGCAAAGAATACCAAGCATACTTTCTTTTTAACATATCATTTATTCCCAAAGAATGTATGCTATGCTGAAATTTTAGTAACAGCTGTCCATGAATATGGACTGCTAATTTATATAATGGATTACTAACATATTAAATTCAGCAACTGTAATTTACAAAACAGACTAAATCCTGTAGCACATAATGTTTCTTTTCTTTCCAAAATACAGGCTAATAATATGAATTTAAATTTTCAAGAGCCATCCATTGTACATTTGCATTATATAAGGGTATATTTTCTGTGGTTTCCATGTCCTTGACTTTCCCTGTTTATTTTTCACTCTATGATTTATGTGGCGTCTTTGAGGGAAGAGGTGGTGTATAAATCTATTACATTCTCAGCCTCATTATTAGTAATGGATTAATTTTCAGTTTCATCACTAAAAACAGTTCATTATCTGCAAAGGCAAAATTATCTTCATATAGATTCTGAGGTAATTGATTCCTCTATTTGTATGCTGAAGGGAAGGTTGCTCACACAAATTACAAATGGAAAGTCTTTTTCTTCCCCCCCCCTTTGTTCCATACAACAATGACATGAAAAACTAGCATTTTCCCTGATAATAATAAAAAAAAGAAACAAAACCAAATCAGTAATAAACCAAGATTAGTTACTCCCAATGATGCTAATCATTACAGAAATCTTTTCCTAATGATATAGGTTGGCTAAATGAAATGGACACCATCTTATATCTTAACCAAAAGTCTGTTAAAACATCACTGGCAAGAAAAATTCTATTAATATTTGCAAGCAGTAATAATTGTAATTTTTATTTTTATTTTTTTATTATTCTCTAAGAATATTTTATATTGTAGCAGCAGAGAGCACAATTAAAGAATTACAGTGGTATTACTTTATTATTGACAGTTATTTCTCACTTAAAGAGTTAGGAGGGGAGGATGGAACAGAAGTGTTCTGAGCACTTTTAATAAAGTTGAACACATTTTTTTTTCTTCCTAATTTTAATTTTGATCATTTTATTTAGTATCTGAAGTGGAGCAAGGGGCAAGCAGATTGAATATATGGGGTCTTTTTAGATTCATGATGCTATGATTTTGTCCTAGATCTACTGCATTAAGTGGTTTAGGTCTGGGTACTCTTGCATCTGTATTGGTAGGTATATATACAAAATGTGTCTTCATTTAAATTTTAATCATAATAAAATATCATTCCATAAACAGCATGGTTACAAATCAGATAAACAAGAAAATCCTGTTTTTTACTTATTATCTGAACAATAGTATAAACCAGTTGTGTGGAAAACAGAAGGTAGAATTAAAGAAAATTGGAAAGTCACAAAGACTGCAGCCAGCAAACATGTTAAAGGGGAAGAAATGGAGGATGGAGCAGAGTGGAAAGTTTGTGTTATAACAGAATGAAAAATTGTAAGAAGAAAATATGTTTGTTACTCCCTGAATGAAATACAGTCAGTATGCTTGATCTCCCACACACAACACAAGAAAAGGGGGACGAAATGGAGGGTGGAGTGAAAAGTCCACGGCCAGGCTCTGTGTAATCCTTGCGTTAGGGGGAGCCTCATAGCAGTTGTCAACAAAGGGAGAAAAAGGAAGACTTTTGCTGTAGCATCAGCAAGCATGGCAAACTCATAGACATACACCTTATAACCCAAAGGTTATCTCAGATATAATACTGATGTTATCTATCTCCATGGTAAGACACCACCTAATGAACATGATGCATGACAAGAGCCCTTCCAGCTCCACCTAGCGTAAAAATATTTTTGACTTAAAAATGGGGAGAAGTCAGGGAAGACTCTATCATAACTTCTGGGATCAGTCAATAGGCTGAACTTGTCCTCTTCCCCATAGGGATGCCTGTTGGATAAGAACTGTACTGTATATGTCTGAATGATTGTTTTAAACCAGCTTTTATTAGGTATTAGAGCTAACATGGTTAGTACATTGTTTTAAATGAGTTTTTGCAGCCAGACATTATCACCAGCAATCCTTAAATCTTATCCTGTCACAATTTTCTATTATATTAGTAAAGAATGCTATTCCATGAACTTTTAGTGTGAGTCCTTCAATGGCACTGATTTTGCCAAGGAGGTAACATACTCAGCTGTGGAGGCCTGGGGGTGAGTCTCTCTGATACTGTTGGCATTTGTCCCTAGATCTTTCCTGGGGTACCCACACACCAGTTAAAGGTGGAGACCCTGGAGAGGGCATCTCTGTATGTGTGACCCTGAACAAGTCAGTCAAACAGTGCCCCAATCCAAAGGCTGTTCAGTGAAGGGTCCCTATTGTGGGACGTGATAGGTCAGGCATGAGGCTCTCAGCTTCCCTTAAGTGCTGACAGACCTAATCAAACCCAAAGAGTTTGAGAAAATCACCCCTTTCACGTGACACCAGCAGAAAATTAGAGTTCACTACAAAAATTTTAAATCCATCTTAGAAATAGTCAGGATTTCATTACTAAATCTAGTAAGTAAAGTTCATTTGTACTTTTCCATTTCTCACATGAGTGGTCTTCATAGTCTTGTTATTTTCTTTTGGTCATCCAAATTGAAACTGTTTCTTTTTATATTTTCTTTTTCTTTGAAATTTGTATGGNCAAATAATTTAAATCCATCTTAGAAATAGTCAGGATTTCATTACTAAATCTAGTAAGTAAAGTTCATTTGTACTTTTCCATTTCTCACATGAGTGGTCTTCATAGTCTTGTTTATTTTCTTTTGGTCATCCAAATTGAAACTGTTTTTTTATATTTTCTTTTTCTTTGAAATTTGTATGGATTTATTTACAAAAATGAAACCACCATGTTGTCCTATATTTTCCTAAGAAAGAACTGAAACATGTAAAAATTAAAGAATGTAGGCTCTATTGTAACAACAATTTGATAATGTAGTTCAAATTGTTTCTTGCTAGTGTGATGTTTATTTTCATAACTTTATAAAAATACAGAACATATGAACTCAGAAATAATCCCCAAAACCTTTGTTTTTGATTGCTCACACAATGGGGATTTTGGAACATACCATAATTTCCTGCTACAGTAGGATGGCTCGCAAAAGGAAGGAAACCTAGGAAGGCCTCTTTTGAAAGATGGTTACTGCAAGTCAGGGCTTGGTTGAGTAAGAAACTGAGTTTTCAGACTTTAATACAATTAAAACCTCAGTGACTTTTAAGGCCAGCTGTAGGACTCTTGTTTAGGTAGTGACATCTAAAGGAAACAATAACATGTACTATCAAAAAAACCACAAGTCTGTGCAGCAGCTGGGAAAGAGGTGTGAGGGGAAAAAGACTGAAAAACAACTCTCCAACAGCAAAGTCAGTGAACAAAGAGGGGGAAAGAGGCACTCCAGAAGCACAGATTTCTCTGCAGTCTATGAAGATCACAGTGAATCAGGCTGTCCCACTAAAGCCCATGCAAAGGACCATGGGGGAAAAAAAATAGTTCCTGCAGTCCACAGAAAGGACCTGTGCTAGAGCAGTTATTGAAGGACTGCAGCCAGTGAGAGGGATGTCAGAGCAGGAAACAAGTGAGAGGAGGAAGAAGAGGCAGAAAGGAGTTGTTGTGGACTAATCACTACCCCGTGCTCCCCCTACCCTGTCTGACTTGGAGAGTAGAAGGTAGTGGGCTCAGGAACAGTGGAGTGAAACTGAACCTGGCAAAAAGGACTGCATGTGTGTGTGTGTGTGTGCGCAAAGATGTTTTGTCTTTGGTTCTCACCTTCCAACTCTATTTTTAATCAGCAATAAATTAATTTAACCTTGAGTCTGTTTCACCTTTGATGGCAAGTGATCCACAAACTCTTCCATCCTATTTTGTCCCCCTGTGATACTAGGGTTAGTGAGGAGTGAGGGAGTGATTGGATAGAGGGTCTGACAGCTGGTTAAGGTCAGCCCAGCAAAATACCAGAAATAATTGCCTATTGGTACAAAGCTTATGTTCAGCTTTGAGTCTCAGTAGTGAATCTTTGGGGAGAAGCTATGTACTATGTAGGTCTACATATCTTCTGTATGATATTTGGTATTTCAGCAACAATGTGTATCAATTCCCATTCTGGTCCCCTTCTATTTCACATTCCTGCCCTTCTGGATCCTTCTGGATTCTGTCTACTTCTATTAAAACAACAGAAAATTACATTATATCACCAATTTCCAAAATCAATAAGATCAGCCTCCATCAATATTGTACTGTATCACTGAATAGCTTTTAAACACATTTTCCTGGTTTATTTTAATTTAAAGAATTTGAAATTGTTTTTGTAAATGCATTTGTAAAGTAGTTGAATAATTTCAGATTGCTTATTATCAGTTATGAATGTTTGCATTTGATATGAAAATATTATGATACAGCATAATCTGAGGTAATTTAAATACTAAAGGCATATCAGTCATGCTCACAAGCAGCCTGTGTCATTTCGAAACAATCACTGTCAGAATGTTCTTTTATTTTCTTCTGAGGAAACAGGCCTTTGAAAATGCCTAGTTACAATCACTCGTTCCAGTTATTTTGAAGTAATTAGCATTTTTCATTTCATATTTGTGCCACTTTCTCAAGAGGAAGACACATCTGGAATTTCAAGAAGAAAATCCAGATGTTATTCTCCAGATTGACAAGCTATCTAAATTGTTCTTGAATAAATGTGTATCTTGAATAAATTTATATCTTGAATAAATATATATCAAAACAAAGAAAATAAACTTATTGACTGAAGACAGATAAACACAGAAACATGTTATTTAAATTTAGTAAAAACCATATATATGAGATTTTTTTTTTCTCCTGTTGCCTGAAAAGAGCCTCTGACCATTTCTGAATCAGTACCATTAATGTTTTTGCCAAGAGCTCTGAAGACAATAGTCAGACAGCTGGGGATATAAAGAGTTTAAAAAAACCCATTTCAGAAATTAGATAAAGACAGAAAAGAAAGTAAAAGTAGAAAACAGAGTCAAGTAGTGTGCAACTTGAACCTAGAAATTCAGGAAAAGAAGACAGATGAGGAAAGAAGGAAATGTAGAAAAACACAAGGAAAATAAAATACTTTTAATTTGAAGTATAGTGTATATTATTCAGCCCATTCCTGCATATTCATGAAGATATTTCCAGTACTTTCCTTTAATTTTACTTTCCATAGCAAATTGCTAGTTTCTAGAAACTTCAAAAGGAGTTACACTTACAAATGGAAACAAAGATTGTTCTGGGAGATGTGTATTGCCTTATTGTAATAGTTTTAACTTTCTAATATTTAAATTGTTATATATGTCTTATAAGATCTTAATTTCTTTTCCTTTCAAAGCATTATCAGAACATCTCCATGCAGAAGTACATTCTTTCAAAAGTTCACATTCTTGTGCATTTTGGTATTTAGATACAATTCTCTAAAACATGTATCATTGGCTTTGTCAAGCAGTAAAGACAAATTAACATAAACTATGAGTAGAACATGATTCAAGGATACTAAAATGTGATCATTTGTGAACATGGGTAGGCAAAATAAATCAAAATAAAAGCATGAGAGAGCATAAAGAAATTGAGATAAACTTCACAGTAGTACAAACAAAGGAAAAATGACAGAGTTTAAAATGTAAAGATGCAAATATTTTTGTATCAGAGGGACCGATAAATCATTCAGAATTGCTAAAAATCTACATGACCTTAAATTCTAGGACAAATAAGCACAGAGTTAGAATAATGTTTAGAAAACATGAACTGAAAATTCAGTCTCACAGCTGAATTCCCACAATGACTGGTGTTAGAACAGAATTCATCTAATTTATGTAGGAAAAGGGAAGAAAAAGCTACATTAAAAAAAAAAGGATACAAGGAAGATTTGGAAATTTTAGACCAGTCAGTCTCATCTCTCTGTCTGCAAAAATGTACTGGTTTAAAAGCAAAACCAGGGAGAGACTAAGTCAGAAATACAATTTAGTAGAACGATGAAATAAATGTAATAGTAAAAGGAACAAAAGAACAGAAAATGGAGGTATGACAAATTGAGGATTCAAGATAGAAGAGAAGAAAAAAAGATTCAACAGGTTTTGAAACAAACCCAAAAGCTCCCAAGATCAAAACAAAAGTAACCAGCATGGGACATGAGAATCAAAAGTTATTATCCAAAAATAACTAGTTACAGATACACATTTGATTAAAATATTTCTTAAAGGAAATGTCTTACTTTCAATCCATTTTTGCTACATGCATTTTTTGCATTGCTGTGAGGGTGTGTTTCCCCTGTTTAATCCAGAACCACCACCTCCAGTGCCGTTCCACCATAAAAGTGGGAGTCAGGGAGGATTATTTTGGTAGATTTCTCAGACAAAAATAAAGTGCAAACACATCAATATTGTATCTGGGAAATGTTTATTGCCAAATGCACAATCAATCTTTTATACCACATAGATAAAATTTCAAAGTTTATCACACTATTATTTACTGAGAACCTGTCATGGCAACGAACCTCTCAGCTTCAAGGAGTGACCTCGAGTGGCATCCTTATTCAGAGGGAGATCATGCCATGCAGAGGGCTCCATAATGGAGGGCTCAATGGGCCCTTGGCTGCCTGCTACTTATGGGATAAGATGGAATAGTCATTGGTGTATCAGCAGCATGTCTAGGTCACTGTCACAGGCAGCCCTTGGCTACCCCGTTGCTAGCTGTTGCAACAGAACTTTCATTCCAATTGTTTGTCGAAATCAAGGTTTATCAAACAGACATGCAGGTACGAGACCTAAATTTAAAAGCCAAAATGTTATAGTTGAATATCTATTATCTTTTAGCAAAAAAGGCATGTTCATGTGTGAAAGCAACTGCACAGTTTACCTGACCTGAAATAAACAAGGCAAACACGAAGCTTTCAGAAATACAGGGAAATCAAGCAAAACAATCCAACCAACCAACCAAGCAAACAAAATAAAATCCCCATGTTTCAAATTTCAATATAGGAGGAAAAACTGATGGGGGGGGGGGAAAGTGGAAGGTTTGCAGAAAAGAAAATCAAGCAGCAATTAGAAAGGTAGTAGATGGTGTGTAGTAAAAATGAAATGAAAAAAACAACTACCGAAGATTGGAGAAAATAACATTAGTAGAAGGAAAAAAAAAAAAAGAAAGGGCATGTAAGTGCAAAATATTCATTAATGACCAGAAATTTGCATACTGACTACTTAGTTATTAATTTCCAGATGCAAAGACCCTTAGGTCTCTGTATTTTCCTTCACCAAGGCCTGGAAGCATGTAAAAGAATAAACATTTTTAATTCAATTATCTAAGGGAAGAGGGAGCAGTATCTCCTTGAACATTTTTAAATGCAGGGAATCCAAGAAGCCTTCTTAGCTGAATTGGTTTTCTAATGAAAATGAGTGTTTTCTTGAATGGATGGCTTAAGTTTGTTCTGACACTACACTGATGAGCATGATACTCTGTATGGCTATTCAGCTAAGCACTGAATGATTCTGGAAGTCGAACAAACTCATCATTTTGGATTCTCATAAGTCCCAAAAGCATTCTCTGATTCTAATTTACCTTGTTTGGTTCCCTATTTACCTTTCCTTTTCACTTTGCAAATTGTTTTGGAAAGACTTACTTTTATCCTCCAGGTTGTTTTTTTTTCTCTCTAGCATATATGAAATAATTCTGAAAGCCTACATACAACCTGAACAAAAACAACAGAAAAAAAGGTGAGTATTTTCCATTTTCATTTCCATTTTTCATTTTTGGAATTTGATCTATCTTAATGACTTCTTTTCAACTATTTTAACATCTGGATATTATATCCAACCACATAAAAAATATTCCTAAGTTTGTTGTCTGTTATATTTTTTCCAAGAAAGTGTAGGTGTAAAGCAAATGTACATGAAAAAAGTCATGCACCAGAAATCTGAAAAAAACTATTCCAATCAAAATAGCTGGTTCTTAAAAAAAGAAAAGAAAAATTACATCTTTAAAAATCTGTAAATATTGTTAAAACCTCACCACTCAGAATTCAGTGGCAAAACTCCTGAAGTCACTATGAACCTAAATTAACCTCAGACAACAACTAAAACTTAATTATTTTCAAACAGAAAACTGTAAATGGCTGTGAAATGTTGCTGTAATACTGTAAGTGACAGAACACTTCTCAGTAGAGGTCTCTTTTTCATAATTTTATAACCTAAATAAAATTTAAATTCCTTAGACACAGTTGTACTAGATGTAAGTCATTCTTCTCAAAAAAATGTAGTACTGTCAGTAGACTAAAGGGATGAAATAGTGTGCTAATTTGAAACATATTTTGAAGAGGAGTTTGCTCTAAATACATACTGTGAATCTTTTCCTTTACTATAATGGAAAGGAAAATGATTTTCAACATCAGGAGAAAAGCAGTTTATGAAGAGAGAAGGGCTGGAAAGTAAAAGGTAGAAAAAAAACCTAAACAAATACAGATGGAATTAAAGATTCCACAATATTTATTTCTATATTGTTTCTGAACTGTGTCTGACCAAGCAAGTTTTCCTCATCCTTATTTTATTTAGGAATAAAATCATTCAGAAATGGTTTTCTGAGTAGTATTTTCTACACCTGCTACATGTCTGAGCTAACATGGGTAGCATAGATGGTTTGTGTAGCCAGTCTCAGATCCTAAGGCAGCTTGCCAGCACTCTTATTTGGTTACCCATATTTGTCTAAGGAGAGTTCTGTTACTAAAAGATAACAATTCTGTACTGACCGGCAAGTTTGAGGACAGAACATGTGCCAAGGTAGAAGTTTCTGAGGTTTTCTTTAGTAGCAGAAGTGTGACATCTGGCATGCTTAACATAATTAACCACACAATTTACTACCTCTCTCAATCATATGGTCTCCAAACCTTTTTTTTTTTTTTTAAGAGGGAGATTAGTTCTTTTTCCCTTCAGTATCTTCTGAGTGCAGCTCAGGTAATTCTGAAGTTGCTTGTTTACCACTGTTATTAATCTTCCTTCATGGCAGACACATGCATCAGACTCTTTCAGCTATCAAATGGCAGAGACTGTTTTATAATTTTTCTAGCTGTATGATTAAGTATAAACTGATGTGTTTCAGTAATAAAGTCATACAACAGCAAAGACAAAAGCTTGTTCTTTCCGTTCTTATTTCACATCCTAATAAAAAGCAGCACATGTATACTGCTTTTGTGTTTTACTCAGGTGTAGTCTTACTGGAAGAAAGGATGGGGTTTGCACTTCAGTGTCTTAACACCCAAATCTTTAAATCCAAGTTTTCAAAGTATAATATTCCTGAGAAAATGATAGCTAACATTTGATAGATTACATTATACAATATTACATTCATTATTATACTACAATAAGAATGTATGCTCCTCAGAGTATGAAATGATGTTCTATTAGACAGTTTTAAAATTTCTTATCAATACTATTAAAGACAATTTTGGATGTATTATTAAATCCTCAAGAAAAAAAGAATGACAAAACGATGGATGACAAAAAACATTCAAAATATATAGGTCAACAACATGGACAACAATATTCAGTAGCCAACTATTAGAACAGCTTGGTCTCTAAGCAATCCCATGAAAAATATTGATTAAACAGCTTCCTAAAACATAACCTCTCTTATAACTGGGAAGTGAAAGTCCACATTTGGAAAACTTTCCAAAATCCACCCTTGATGAGCTATTATATTGAGACACTTAAGTCCCATGTCGTACTTGATGCAAAATATTATCCATTACTCCACACAAATAGACAAATAAATGCATATTCTTCCAATTCCACCTGGCTTTAGTGGAATTACTAGTTTAATATGAAAATGTAAAGTCCATCAAAGGAAAAAAAAACACCATTTATTCAGTTGAATATTTACTGTTCTTAAAATATAATCTTGTGATTTGTCATAATGTTCTTTCAAATGAATGTGCTCTGAAACTTCTAGTCCATTACACAAGCCAGGATGAGGATCACTAAAGCATAGATATGTAGTTGAAGTTATTAATACACTATAATGCAACAATTATCTAGGATTTTTTTGTTTGAATCAATGAGCAGCCAATGCCTATTTTGCACTAAAATTGTTGATGGGAAGTGAAAGGAGAAAACCTTCCAGTGACCAAAATTAAGACTGGGAAAAAGCCTGAGGTTTTTGACCAAATGAACAGAGTACAACATCAATTCTGTCTGTTCATTTTCCTAAGAACATATAATGACTGGTAATTTTGATGACATGTAAATAGACAACAGGACATTGTATTACCCTAACCAGAAGAGATGGGAAGATCAAAGACAGAAGCTAATTGATGAATTTCACAAAATTTTCTGATGACAGCTTTTTTATAAAAAAAAAAGGAAAAAAAAAAAGAACAGATTTTCAAAATTTGAAAAGGGCAATGGTCTTGGTCTGTTTATAAGCATTCATGCTTTCATCTCAGAAATGTCTGAAAAAAACGACCTTATCTGGTAACAGTTTTTATTTCCAAGGAGTTTTTATCAGCAAATAAGATGGTATGTGGTACTTAGAACAAGAAATTTGACTAATGAATAAAGATAAACAAATAATGAAAAGAATAGCCAGGTGGATTCAAATATGGATGCAATGTCTATTTATATATCAGTGCAACTGATTCAAAAAAAAGCAGATATAGACAAAACAAGTCTAAACAAGGGTAAGGGAATTGATGAAACAAAAGAAAAAAGGTTGATAAAAAGATATGTTTGAATAATGGATTCCTAACAAGGCATTGTATAGAAACACAATCTGAATATAATAAAAAGGGATCAATAGTACATTTTTCAAACTAAGTATCTTTAAGTTATGAACTAAATTGTTCACTGAATCTTCATGAGACTTTGGTATCTCAGGGATTTAATGTAGGCAGTTTATATCCATCAAGAATAAATATGTTGGCAAAATTTGTGAAAAGAATGACAGAAGAACAAATTGCTATGGGAGAGAGATTTCAGGGAGAGATCTTGTCTGTTCAGTAATGTGGGCTGTTTTGAATGAATATCTTAATACAGCCAAATGCCATATTATAAGCATTGGTATAGCTCTGTACAAAATGTAACTTTGCAAGCTAAAGTTTGTATTTTGCAGCACTACAACAGAGAAGTCATAAATACCTGTTCTTCAGCAGATTTCAAAATAATTGTCTAAATAAAGATGACTGTACTGGTTTGAAAGCAAAACCAGTGAGAGACCAAGTCAGAAATACAATTTAATAGGAAAACTATAAAATAAATATAATAGTAAAAGGAACAAACAAAAAGACCCTTGGCAGAGTCAGAATACAACCTGACACCCTGTTGGTTAGGGTAGTTGTAGCAGTCCAAATAAAGCAGTTTTGTTGAAGCAGGGATCCTGCAGAAAGATCTGGCAGCTCCTGTCCTCTGGGAATCAAGTCAGTGTCTCTGCTGTCCCAAACTGCAGATTATATCCAGGTGGGAATGCTTGGCTCCTCCCCCCTGGGCAGAGCATCTCACAATGGGCTGATGTCATTCTATGAGTCAGACAATGGGTCCTTGATTGCCCATTAAGCAGAGACAGCTCCCGAGGGGAGTTACCTGTGAGTCATTGGCCAGGGCATTGATGGGCCATTAACAGGAGATAGTCCAGAGGGAGGGGGCAGGGAAAAGACTGCCCCAACTGGTTCTAACAGCCCATGAAGATGGTAAAAGAATACATACTTTGGGCACATCTTACATTGCAACCTAGGACAATGACCCAGAGAATGTAGCTCAAAAATAATTAAGAAAAAATAATCTTTCAGAAATACCAATACCGGACAAGCAAAAAACATTCTTCCTCCGTGATTTTAAAAACTGATGTTGCGAAGTTGGAAAGATTTCAGAAAAGTTTCAAAATGTTGTTCCATCCCAGAAGTAAGGCATAATAAGGCTACATGTAAAATTCAGGGGTCATTCACTTGTGGTCTATAAACATATACATTACAGGCACTAACATGTTTTTCATAATAATTTCAAATGAAGTGAGCTAATGAAAAATAAGAAGGCTCTACCAAGATATTATCCACATTGTTCTACTCATCCACATTTGTAATACCACACAGATTGCATTAAAAAATTCTACTGTAAATCTTGTTTCTCCTTTATGGGAATAATCACTGTTTGACTTCTTAAAACTTTTGTTAATTATTCCCTATTTATTCAGGGAGGAGACATTTTTAAACACTTCCAATGATTTGTATTCAAGTGAGGCTTTGATTATGGAAACACATTTGTGTTGCTACTAAAAATAACTTTTACATTTAAAAGAACAGCTAGAATATAAATTAAAAAGAAAAAAGCCAATATCCAAATTAAAGAAGATTAAAAATTCAGTGAAACTGCAGAGCATCAGAATTAATTCAACTGATTATTCGGATATCCACTGGAATTCTGAAAAAAAAAAATTAGACAAAGAGGTAACATCTGTGTAGACAGGAATTCAATAGTGCAATTACTCCTACCTAGGAAAAGAAAGAATAAATAGGAAAAGAACAGAATAAACCAATGCAAAAGAGAAGGAAGTAGAAAGGTAGAATTATAGAGTTGCTGAGGAAGATTTAAATGGTAATTAGATGTAATTTAGCCTTTAATACGAATATATATATACGTACTTTAGTTATCTTTCTGGTCCATTAGTTTGATGATACCATTCCCTTGATGCTTCCTTTTGGATTTGAGATTTGTCTTTTTTAGTATGATTGTGCTTTCCCTCCCCTTTCCTTGTGGAACATTTCATTGATAGTGATCTTCTATCTTCCCTTAATGAGGACTGATAGTTCCCCACTGACAAATTTGCCAGATGGTCACAATCTGTAAATTCCATCTGAGGTTTCTGTTCATGGTTCAGATGTACTAATCTCACAAGGTCCCATCCACACTGATGTTTCTCTGTTTCTCTCTGGTTACAAGAGGGATGTTCAGAGCTGACCTACAGCAATGTGCTTCCAGGGCTACAGTTTATCTTTGTATATTCTCTCCTTAGAACTTAAGCACCTTGCTAAAAGACGAGCTCCTTTTTGACAGAAATCAATTACAGAACCAGAGAACAGTTATGTTGGGAAAAAACCTTTGATGATTCTAAGGTTCTACCCCCCTAGCACAGTTCAAAGGACGGTCAGCTGTGGCTGTGTACAGCTGGGTTTGAGTATCTTCAAGATTGGAGCATCTCTCTACTCAGCCTGTTTCAGAGTTTGGCTGTTCTCACTGGGGTTTTTTTTTGTTTGTTTGTTTGGTTGGTTGGTTGTTGTTTTTTTTTTTTTTTTTTAATTTAACTGGAATGTCCTATCTTTCATTTTGTGCCCATTATTTCTTGTCCTGTCACTGGATATCACTGAGAAAAGACAGGGTCTATGTACTTTGCTCAGTTCCAAAAAACATTTATACATTCTGGTAAGATTTGCTTAGATGTAGTAAGATGAACTTTCTCTTCTCCAGGCTAAATAATTTTAGATCTCTCAGACTCACACATGTGGAATATGGTCTAGTCTCTTAAACTTCTTTGTGGCTTTGTCCTGGATTCGCTTCAGTAGTTCCATATCACTGACTCTATGATTCTATGTCTCTCCTGAGGTTCTGAAGAGCCCAAAGATGGACAGAGCACTCCAGTGTGCTGAACAGAGGGGAAGGATCTCCTCTCTCTCAATAACTTGTGACTGTCTTTCTAACACAGTCCCGCATGCTGTTGGCCTTCTTTGCCACAGGATCACATCACTGGCTCATGGTCAGCACAGTGACTTACCAGTACCTTAAGGTCCTTGAAAAGATCTGCTTTCCAGCAGCTTTCCCATCAGCCAGCCTGCAGTATGTATTGGTGTATGGGTTATTTGTCCCCAGCATAAGACTTGGCATTTCCCTTCACTGAATTTCATGAGATTCCTGTTAGTCCATGTCTCCAGTGTGTTGAGATCCCTCTGAATGTCTTTGATTTTAAAAAGGAAATTACATTCTTCAGTACTGATTTTTTTTTTATTTTGTCTTAGCTGCTTACATACTTTTTGAAAAATGCAATCAATCAGAGAATAAATTGGCATTCTCAGTACTCCTCTCTTTTTTAAAAAATGAACTCTAGCAAGGTGCCTTTGAAGTGTATAATAAACTGAAAAATGATTGATTTAATTCTGAAATTAATTAGTGAACCAAGTTTCAAAGAAAAAAAGTATCACCTTCTAGGCCATGAGAATTTCAGCCAGTTCTTTGTATGGTAGGATGAACAATCTTCTTTTGAACAGTCTCGTCAGAAACCTGTAAAACTATTTTTATCTCTTCTATATTCCCTCCAGAGGAAACACTACATACACAATAGATGTAATTTAATCATTCTTGTAAATGGCATTGAGAAAAGTCAGCAGATCTGCCAGGACCTCATCAGCTCAACTTAGAGATGACAATAACGTTAAAATAATATTATGTTCTATTCCTCTAGTCACCACAGTAGTCATTCTATTGTGATAAGAGGAGCTGCTGCTCACAGAAAATAACCTCATAGGGATGGCAGAGGATGAAATGAGAAACAAATAATTTTAATTCTGTTTTCTTCTATACAATGTGGGGAGCAAAATAAAAGAGAGAAGAACTGATGGCAGTGGTCAGAAAGGGAGAAATACTAATCAGAAAATAGAGTGGGTTGCCATTTAACATAATTTGCCAACCATTTTCACACAGTAGAATGTAAAATATTCAGAATTTTACTTACAGTAGGTGACTGATACCTTTGATAATGATTGTCACATAATCATTGCCTTTTTAATGCTTTTTACCTTATTATGAGCCAGCAGTTACCTCTGCACTGATACAAACAAATAACCCATGAAAGCATTTACTTTTTTCTAATCCTTTTCTCAGTAGAGCCTTCAGAAAACATGCTGAACACTTCAGGAAATACAAGCTTTCTGTTTATTCAGAAAAATGACTGATAGAGTGAAAAAAAAATTCTAAAAGATGGGAAAATTTTTCATTCAAATTTTTCTTGCTTGAAGGAAGCAGCCTGAAAGAGAAGTCAAAAATGTGTTCCTCATTTCACAGTAGAGCCTCAACTGAAACAAGAAAACAAATTGTGCCCTAATATCTTCAGTGTTATTTCTGTTCAAAATTGCTATGCTTTTCTAAAAAAGTTAAAATTTAAATATTCTCTTTTAGAACCATGTTATTTTTTGTAAATACCTAAATACCATTGGGGTGTGGTCAACAGGAAAAGATTATATTGGTGTATTAATTTATTTAAAGAACTGTTGAAAACATAGTCTAGTAACAAAAAAGGGGAGAAATACTTATCAGAAAAAAGAGTGGGTTGCCATTAAACATCATTTGCCAACAATTTGCACACAGTTTTCACACAATTTTCACACACATTCAGAATTTTACTTACAATAAGACAAATCGTTCTTTAAAACTGTGTGCAACTTCTAGAATTAAAAAAAATAAAATTCAAAAATATTTTAAAAAAGAACAGATCTAAACTTCAACTAAATCAGCTAATTTTGGACTATGCGTAAAGAATGTATGGAGTCTTAAAAGAGTAAAAATATGTTTTTCTGAAAAAAATACAGGGTAGTTTCTCTGCAAATACTACTTTACAAACCCTACTACTCCTAAAACTTGAAAATCACTGTTTAGTGAACACTCTTGACCTGATGGTCATATTTATACTTAAAAACTTTAGCCAATTCTGCTCTTAAAAGGACTCCAATAAATAAGACTGACAACAATGTACAGCAGGACAATTCTATAATACATGGATTTCATTGAGTGAACTATTGGCTGCCAGGTTGGGTCCCAGGGGTTCAGTGGGGTTGCAGTAGAATGATGGGGTAATCCTGGTTTTATATCCAAAATGGGGCCCAAAGAGGCTGGAGAGCAGCCCTGCGGAAAGAGGTCTGAGCATCTGGGTTGGCAGCTGTAAGGAATGTTAAAATAGGAAGTTAAATATTGAAAATTTGTACTAAAGTCCAATCATTAGCATCATACATGGATAATATTTTGAAATGATGAAAGCTTCTGCTGATTACCTATGACTCTACTCCTAAGCAGACAGTTTATGTTCAGATGAGTAAAATATAAAATACTTTAGTCAAAATAAGTGGCGGAAACAGAAGTTCAAAGTGCACTACTGGTGCTTGAGCTCATAAGCCAAAAACTGTGAGACTGAAACATTTTTCCTCATTTGTATCATGTTTTCAACCATGCTAGCAGAAATTGGAAAAAAATGCATTCCTATCTCCCCAAGAAAATTGGAGAAATAATTAGTAATGTATCTTGACCCTTTTGTCATAACATCTTTCCTGCCTCTCTTGAAGATATTAGTCAATAAAATTTTCTTCTTTCTTAAAATTAGTCTTTTCCACTTTTACAAGCTTTATGAAAAATTCAAATGACTGATGGTCAAAAGTAAATTTGATTAGTCATTCCTCATTAGTATAAATATCATGTAACCCCCCCTTTCCTTTTTTAAGCCTGTATTTATTTCTAGGCAAATACATAAATTATTCAGCATTCCTGTATTTGACTTCTTTACATTTTGGAAGAAATATTCAGGAAATGGGTTTTCTTGTTTTATATGGTGTCTGTTTTTATGTTTTACTGCCTCAAAATGCATTTAAAATATTTTCCTTCTCCATTTAAGAAGAATAAAAAGACTTCAAATTTGCAAGTGGGAAAAAATTAGAATCTTCTCCCTCTTTCTCATGTCTATGTATCTTACATGGTGACTAAAGGATGTGTGAAGGAAGAAATAGCTTAGGCACCCTACTGCAAGGAGCATATGCACTGGGTCATTTGTCTACACAGAAGTGGGCCCAGAAATTGCTGCACTTCAAATTCATTGAAGCAGGAACTTCGGCCTGTTGCTTATAGTTGATATCAATTCTTTGAAGTCATTAATTAATCTATTTCTTAATTTTCCAGGTTGAAGATATAACATAAATTGTCATCTTATTTAGAAGAATCAATATAGATTTTCTTTGGTTATGGTTTTATGGTCTGAATTATTGGAATCTAAATGATCCCTCATTAAACTGAATGTTGCATAATTTTTTATATTCATGACATAGGTCACACAAATAACTAGAAAGAGGAATTTTTTTCCAAGTGACTGTATCTAATATTTTTAACCTATAATTATCAAACTCAATTTCTTGAGATAAAATTTAAAAGAACAAAAACAATTAATAAAATAAGGGAATTACATACTGAGTAGTTTCAGAAGGCTGGAATAAATTCATCTCTTTCCAACTTATATTTGGAAATACATTAAGTCACAATAATGAATTTGATTCATATCCCTTTGACCTCAATTTTAGATTTTGACTTCAAATGGCATTAAAAGACACGTATAACAACTACTAGATTCACACTGTCACCTCCTGACACTGCCATAAGTAATTATCAAATTAATGCATTGACTAGGCACTCAAAAGCTTCTTAGTTACGTACATAGCTACATTCTTATTAACTGAATAAAACTTTGGAAATAAAATAAGAAAGGAGAGAAAAGTCATATTTAGGTATTTTTCTTACCTACTGAGAGTTCAAAACTGATTAAATTCCTCATCTGGAAAAGTTTCAGAGCAGGTCACAAAGGATGATTACGGAGCTGTTTTCACACAGAAGACAATTAAACTAAAACCCTTCAGCATAGGATGAGGTGATTAGAAGATATAACAAAGATCTACAAAATCATGAATGGCAAAGGGATTAACAAAGGATTACTTATTCACTGTTTCCTCCAGGACAAGAAATCAGATGTCCACAGGCTTCACCTTAAGTAGCAGGTTGAATTACGCCAAGAAGAAACCTTTCTCTTAAGTAGAAAGACACAGATCCCCATGCCACATAACAGTTTAAAAATGGCAATATCCTAGGCAAATTTTTTTTTCCTATTACATAGTTCATCTCTGGACTACCACTTTCTGAAAGGTTACAAGTTAAATAAAGTTTTTTCTGACTCAATTACCAACTCTATACTGTTAGACCCTATGCATAAACCTTTTTTTTTTTTTACCACAAATATTTTTCTTTGACCACCATGTACATACATGCATATAATTATACACACACACATCTCTTAGATATGTCTAAAAGCTGATAACAAAGCTGTATAATAAGAGATAGAACATACTGCCTGACTTCAAAGCTGATTCCATAAGAAGAAAGATTGAAGCTGTAAGACAGGGGAGTAGAACAACTAGCAGAAATCAACCTTATTATAAACTTGTAGAAACTAGATCTCCACATCTCAGTCATCACATCACAGAATTTATTTAAAGTGTTTTTCAATAATCAGTGGAATTTAGGATGTAATTCACTTTGTGTCTGCTTTGCGCTGAAACAATTCAGATATTCCCTAAATTTCTTTTTTTCCCTCATTTCTTAGCTATTAATTTGGCACACTCAACTGCATTTAGGAATCAAGGAAATCACTGCTTTGGGCAACCTGCATTTCCTTAAGCAAGAGAAAGCAGGCAAGGCAATGATTGGAAAGATAAGCCCTGTTGTACTGGGGAGGGGCAAGTTTAGTCAGGTTTCCCTGGGCTGCATAATGCAAAAGCAGAAAAAAGTTACAGAAAACAGAGAAGAAGGACAGGTCCCTTCTTTGGTACTGTGTACTCTCTATATTTTGACAGTGGATAGTTGTCCCACTTTTTTGCCTTAGTCTTGAGAAAATTTGGTATAAGCAAGAGACCTTTCTTATCCAAGAACAGCTTCTGGGCAGAGAACCTTAAGTGGCATTTTTAATAAAAACATTTACTATACTATCATGATTTCTATTTTCATGTAATTGAAGCCCCTCATTTACAGACTAATGCTATATAAGGGTTAAGGTAAAATACAATGAAAGTATCAATAAGGTACTTTCTTTTTCAAGGCAGGTTAATGTTAATTAGTGATAGTTAATGTTTTAAACATTTTTTCAAATTATAACCCAGGTGTATGTATAGGTACAGAGTATATGCAAATAACTAAAAGTTATTAACTTCTTACCATTTGTACTGTGGTGTCAGAAAAAAATCTGACAGTTGTTTTAAGTATCAAAAGTAATGTGAAATATTTATTTTTCTCCCCTCTTTTGAGCCTGCAACATAATTTCAAGATAATAGATTTATATACTAAATTTACTGGTTTAAGAATTTTGAAAACTACTAGAATATTTGAATTTAACATTCAGAAGTGACTCCTTTTACACTGGTTACTATCATTCTTCTAACAGATTTTGCTCAACTGCAGTGAAGATCTTTCCTTGTACCCATACTTGTTTCTTAGTAACACTTACAGTCATTATTTAACCTATCAAAACATGATTCTCTGACTTTTTTTCTTAATAAAAAATTGAATACAAAGAGAAATAAAGAATGTGCTCCTCCAGTAAATCCTTCTCTTGTTACATATATATTGATGTATTACAACTAAAAAACCCACTTGATTGCATTGCTGTCTTTTAAAGGTTTGCTTTCCACTCTCACTGCACATTCTGACACAGAAATCAATGATGTAAACTCAGATAACTACAATCAGAAGATATTACATCTTCTGTTATTTCCAGTTTATTGAAGAAATTTCTTAAAAATATCAAGTGAAAATTTATTAGAATGTTATTTACTGGGTGTTCCCTATTTAATTGTAGTATCAGTTCATTGTACAGAGAAGTTTCATTCTGCAGTGAATTCTTTAGGTGAACTGATGCAAACAATATTTTAAGTGATGCATGGACTAAAATAATGAAGGGCCTTCAGACACACAAAAATAATATAGGAGAACATACATCATAGAAATTATTTCTGACATTAAGAAGCACAGCTGTTTTTCACCTTCCATAGCAGCTAGTTTTGATGAAATATATAAATAGCTTTTTATCATTTCTTAGGAGTCCTGCATTTGCCATCCTCCAGTTAGTACTTTCTAAATGATGACTTAGCAAAAACTAATAAAGGAAAGGCATAGTAAATATAATATGCAAATAAAGACATACTTAATGCTGCTGCTATGGTTTTGTCCACTGCTTTCTCCACTGAATCAAATCAACCGGAAAAAAAATGTACTCTGTGATTTTGTGTTTTGTTCCCCCATCATTTCCAGGAGACAGGGAATTGAAACACCCTTAACTGTTTTGCATCCTGTAGGACATTACATCCTAGATGGAAACAGGACCAAGATTCACAATCCCAAATGTTCTCCCCAAAATCAGCTGCTAGAGATGCAATGTGTTGGCAATTCATACCAAATACAGTCCCACAGCTCAGGAAATGTCCCATTACAAGAGGAGTTGAATTTCTAAAGCTCAGCATTGAATTTGCTTCTTTCAGGTTTCTGCTACAATAACGTGCAACTTGACAAAGAGCCTTATTGGAAGAGCATGGCTCGATAGCTGTCACTTGCCATTTTCATTCTTTAAAAACTTTCAGTGTAGTGCTCAGCATCCTTCATTGTTTTTCCTTCCTTTCTGCTCCATTTTCAAAAAGAGATGGAACCTAAAACAGCAGCCAGCTTTCTAAAGCAATAAAAAAAATTAAATTATTTATCATTATTTTTAAATTTCATGCTTGTTATTTTTACCTTATTATCACAGTACTTCCAAAATGAATAATTAGGTCACTGTTAATTATTAACTGCTTAAAGCTAGTACTGCTTAAGTTTTAAATAGGTGCAGACAATATAAATAACTCAAAAGTATATACATTGAAGATAAAAGAATTTATCCTGCTACACTTTTCACTGAAAATGAACTATTCCCTGTATGAAGAAATGGATGACTCATGTCAAAATGTGTGTATGTGTATCAGGTATGACAAATGTGGTCATCAAAAAAAAAATTGCATCTAAAGGAGGTAAACATAGGGGAAAACTGTCCTTAAGTAGAGACAGAATACATTCATCATTAGGGGAATTTTTAAAAAAGCCTTTAAGGACAACTGCCATCTTCATTGGAGGTGCAGTGCTTTAAAACAATGTAGAATCATTGTCTGATTGTAAGCAGTATTTTTTAATCTTTATCTAAGTGGAACTATTTTTCTCTAAGAATGTAATCCCAGAAGCTTTATGATAACAAGCAGGTAGCACAAGTAGCAGCACTATTCCCAAGCACCATATGGTGGTATCAACTGACTTCAGTAAAACCTGAAAGAAAGGCAATCTTCTGCATGTATAAGAGCTTCTGATTGTTCTACATAGACATAAGTAGTTTTCCTTTAGCATAAAGAAAGACCACTTGGGGCAAAGAGTTTCTCCAGATTTTTTGATAAATAATAAAAGCTGTTTCTTTTTTCCTTGTTTCTGTTTTGGGTTTGTCTGTTTGTCTGAAATGAGTGTTCCTCACTCATTTAAGAAATGGTTGGTACCTAATTTCTGGAAATCTGTGGGCTCTAGCATAAACAGATCCAGGTTGAAAAGTTACAACTGACATAAATATAGCATATGGTAATGACATACATAGTTTTAAGCTTCACAATATAAATGTGCCACACAATTAATTTATTATGGGGTTTATTATTCCTACTTTAACCAGATTTAACATGTTATGGTCGCCACTTCACAAATAACACTGGAGCTTAGTATCAAAGTACTAAGTACTTTGTACTAAGTACTAGGTAAGTATAAAGTATTCATGGGGATCTATTCTATAACTCAGGCTTTTAAGCATGTTCTGACATATAGTGTCTATTCTTCCCCTCCCCAGAAAATATACTGAAACATTATCAAGAACATATTAATATTCAAAATACCAACAAACTATAGTAAGACAACTCAATAGGTGATTTATTTTATGTGTCTGCAGAATTAAATATATGCAGACAAAGACAAGTGACTTAATTTTTCTGGGAAGTTATTCAAGCCCTAGATCACACATCTGCCTTAAAGAACTACTGTGACAGAAGGAACCATTCCAGCTGAACATCATAGTTTTGTTGCCTTCTTCATACACAACACCAAAATGCAATTTTGGTTGTAGAACTTATTTTGTAGTTAAAGAAAAAGAATAAGAAAGCATAAAACAGGTGTACATAAAGATAGGCCTACATCTGTGAACAGGACAAACCAATCCAGACAAAAAAGAACCTGTTTTGTAAGCAATATAGAATTAACAAAGCTGTAACAAGCTGTCAGACTACATCTATGACAGCAAATGTACAATCTTATTTTGTCCTGTGATCAGAGACTGTGTTTCCCTTGGGACTGGTGACTATTGCATGCACTAGATACTTGTCACTGGAAGGTATTTGAAAGATGCTTCCAGTTTCTTAAGCAGATAATTAGTCTCTATGAACTAAAGAAAATCTAAAGCTAATGCAAATCATTTTGACACTCAAGTACCTGCTGCTTAGGTGTGGAAAATAGTGTTGATTTTTCTTTCTCAATAATGAGTGTACTGTAATCATTTACAAGCATTTTTGAAGCCTCTCATCTCAGCCAGTAAGTGATAACTTTGGATATTTTTTTTTAATTTTGTGCTCTAAATGTTTATCTATTATTTCCTTTTCACCCACATTGGACAGGTAAGATGTTACCTGTGTTTTCCTTTCACAATGTGTGTTTGATATGATTATACTCAAGACCAGTCTTGCTGTAAGTAACTTAATTTGGCATTTTTCTAATCTACATGCTGCTATATAAACTCAGTTTACTTTCACTTCCAAAAAAACCATAGAAAGTTTAAGCCATTCAATTGGTTATGTGTGCACATAAAATAGAAAGTATTTTTAAAATGAATTGATGAAGACATCATTCTTGGAATGGTTGTTAAGAAAATGTATTCTTCATGTTTAGGGCCTTTTTCAAATTGATTTTTATACCTTTCTCTTTTTACTCATATAGTGATAAGGAAAGGAATAACAAAGCACCTAAATTGTTCTAAAGTTTTTAAGCGACTTTGGGGTTATTTACTTAATGTTATCTAACTGTTATTCCTGTAAATGCCTTAAAACATTTCATATTCACATTCACAAGAATTCTTTCACACGTTTATGTGACATCCCTTCCTGAAAGGGACAGAAGATCCTAGGAATCATAAATGCTCCTGATCCAGGAACAACAAAATCAGAGGGCCTGCAAACCAGAAGAAATCTTTGTCAGTAAATTACACAGGTGAAATGGAAATTGGTGTTTCAGCCTCTGACCAACTATACAAGCACAGGTTTAGTGGGTTTGGGATAAAGGGAAAGGGTGAAGGGGAAGAGAGAAAAGAGGAAAGAAAGAAAGAAGGAAAGAATGAAGGAAAAAAGATAGAAAAAGGAAGGAAGGAAGGAAGGAAGGAAGGAAGGAAGGAAGGAAGGAAGGAAGGAAGGAAGGAAGGAAGGAAGGAAGGAAGGAAGGAAGGAAGGATCTTCAGTCGCGGTTCCAGTGTTGATCCAGCTGATAGGACATAACTACTGATTTCAGGGTTGATCCAATTTCCTCAGTTCAGCTGATGGGATGTCCAGGGTCCTGGAGGGTAGGGCCCAGTCTTGGTTGGGGTACCTTTGTATAGATAGGTTTTCCCC
>VWYE01026887.1:37295-92266 GCA_013398995.1 Alaudala cheleensis
AAAGAAAGAAAGAAAGAAAGAAAGAAGGAAAGAAAGAAAGAAAAAGAAGGAAGGAAGGAAGGAAGGAAGGAAGGAAGGAAGGAAGGAAGGATCTTCAGTCGCGGTTCCAGTGTTGATCCAGCTGATAGGACATAACTACTGATTTCAGGGTTGATCCAATTTCCTCAGTTCAGCTGATGGGATGTCCAGGGTCCTGGAGGGTAGGGCCCAGTCTTGGTTGGGGTACCTTTGTATAGATAGGTTTTCCCCCAACCCTAAAGATAGGTTTCTCACTTTCTTTGCAAATTAGTTATTATGCACAGTCTGTTCTTTCAGACCTTTTTGGAAATCGGTCAGAGGGCTGTGGGAGTCTTTTGTTGTCTTGAAAAAGTACTCAGTTCTCATGCATTTATATGCAAGTTAAGGCAAGTCAGTGGTAGCCTTTATAAATCAGACAAGACACACACAAACATATGTTTAATTATTTAATAAGAAAGTGATTGGCAAAAACTGGATGTCATGTGCTAAGCCAGGCAGCTGATAAAAATGGCTTATATACCTCTTCCTTTTGTTTATCAAGAAATTAACTGGCTTTCAAAACACCAAGTCAGAAACAATGCTTCTCTTGGAGAGGACAAACTTGTGCATGCACTATACAATGTCCATATTTATCTCATTCTCTTCTTCAAATCTTTTATGGAATACTGGGGTTACCAGGTTACTCTAACCCATTATACTCTTACTCAGGACAGAATTTTAAACATGCTGCTCCACTAAAGACAAACAGTGATATTTTCTGACTTCAAGATGAAGATGTCAAGGTTTGTGTACCATGTCCTTGAGGGATTTAACAATTTCTTTAGGCAACCTGTATTTTAACAGTAAACAGTCAGTCCAGGAACAATAAAGATACCATGGAACAAATACTTTTACAGTTACTCCACAATATGTACTAAAAGATTAAATTTCTTCATTGTTCTTAGATGTGCTCATTATGAAAACCACTGGTTATAATACATAAATATGTTCACGAGTAGTTTGACCTGTGCTACTTACAGCCCAAGCTATTTTTCAGAATTACATTCAGAATTACTGAATTTTAAAATTCAGTTAACTTTTAACTTAAACCAAAAAGGTGTGGAAATGCTTTAGAAATTTATTTCATAACTACAAGGCAGAAAATACAAACAACCTTTGAATACAGTTACTTAAGTCTATGATTGAAGTCAAGCTGCAAAAAAATACTTTAAAATTCTCAAAAGCTAAGACTCTTGCTCTGATATTACTTTGCCCTTGTGTTCTCTCTGTTATTCCTAAATTTTAGTGAAAAACTCAAGATACAGGCACTTAAACTATAATCTTCTCTGGATGCCTATCTGTTGCTGGTGATGTGACTTCAACCAGACCAGCCAGGGTCTTTTATTTGAAATAGGGATGGGAATGATAGAGTAAGCCCAAAAAACAACTTTAATAATAGCCTGAGACAGCAAAAGAATATATGCCAAACACAGCTGAGGGAACCTCAGAAGGCCCAGCAATGGGGCAAACATAACAATATATAACCTCTGTAACAGAACAGTGAACCAATGAACATTGACATTACCTTATATGTAATGCATTGTTAACCAATCATAAACAAGAACTCAGCACACAACCTTATATGGTGCAACTTCATTAACAGAACTATATCTACAATCCCTCCCTTCTCTCCATGACCCAACAAGATATTTCCTTTCCATCCCATCTCCCATGGTCTCAGACTGATGCCTGCTCCCCTGTCAGCCAAGGCCAACTCTCTGTCAGTCCTCACCAGTCCAACTCCCACACCTAACAGCACTCAAAAGCTGTAGGAAGTTATTTTGTTATTTTCCTCCTTTGAAGATGAGTTATTACAATTTCACAGGAGGTGGAAGTTCTAGAACAGAGCATCTGCTCCTTACAGTTTCATTTCACCCTGGTAAACAATTTATACCATGTTGTAATATTAAATCATGACACAATTCCCCTGAGGAACACAGAATCAACTCCACACTGCTAAACGTTAGTAGCACAGTCTATTGAGGACAGCACAGAACAGAAAAGCCTATGGAGCATTCCAGATGCCAAGAACTATTGGCACAAATTCATTTTTTGCTCAATATTTTGGGAAAAAATGGTGTTTAACAGAATATCACTGTAGGGAAGCAGTGAATTCCCTGTTTATTCCAGATAATATTGTGTCATTGAAACTCTCTAGATGATTCAGTGCGTCTGTTTTCTCTGTTAAAAAAAAACATTGTTTAATTCCATTTTTCCCTGAGAATTTGGTTATGAGCTCACATCACCATTTATATGAAAGATCTCACCTGAACCAAGATGCCAAATTTTGTCTTCTAAGGAATTCACTTCCAATCTTCCAGTCTCCATATGACTCCTGGTGAACTTCAGTCCAAGTATTGTTACCATGTGTTATACCTAAAGCTGTTGAAAAAGTCATTGCCCAATATGAGATAAGCACACAAATGTAATTTTAAAATTTTTTTATAATCACTGAAGTACTGACTGCAGTGGGGCTGAGTTACTGCACTGTAACTACTTCTTCCTCACCCAGATAAGTAACTCTGTGTGCACACAGTCAGCATCTTTCAGCAGTGACAGCATAATTTTTGTAAAAAATGTTTATGTCTCCAGTTTTAGCAGCTTTTCTTATATTCTCAGGTACACCAACAGTACCTGTAATTGGATGTTCACCACTGCTGATGTCAAAAGGAAATAACACTGCAATATCTGTAGCTAATCAGTTTTGTGTAGTACAGACTCTTGTTTAATGCAGAACATTCTTAACAGTCACCTTTTATTCGTTTACACCGAGCATATCCCTTCCAATTCATTTAAGTGCCAGTTACAGTATAGAATACAGATATAATTGGTGCTACAAAGTTATCCAGAATGAGCTTTAAAAAAATCTGCTTATTTGAGGCCATGGGTAATATGTCAACAGTACGCACTTTTGGTGATAATACCTGTTAATGTGGGTAAGAGGATCCTACAACCGGTCCTCGCTAGACCACAAGTCACACAGGGTTCAGTGGGAGTAAAAGTGGAACAACCCAATAAGACATATCCTATATCATTCTGTAGTCCTTGAGTTTAGAGTTAGAAAATGCCTGTAGTCCTCTTGTGTTGAAATACCAGCCAGCTGCCAAAAGAAAAAAAATTCAAAACTCTATCATATCAGCTTTTTGTAGGGAAAATGCATGATTCATTATACTGTGAAAAATAATTTCTGTTGCCTTCTTCTTTGAAACCTTTAGTGTTTTGTTTCCCTGACTCTAGCTCTCCTTTAGTTCAATAATGAATTATAATACATAATAAAATAAAGCAAAGACAAACCAAAAATAAGCTCCTGACAAAAGAGTAAAGAAAGAGATATAAATATTTTAAACAAAAGCCTAGGTAAACCTACTAAACACACATTACAGAGGAATAACTACGATACTTCCATTACAAAAAAAAAAAAAAAGGAAAAAAAAAAGAAAAT
The DNA here is from genome assembly GCA_013398995.1 of Alaudala cheleensis. Classification (NCBI taxonomy): domain Eukaryota; kingdom Metazoa; phylum Chordata; class Aves; order Passeriformes; family Alaudidae; genus Alaudala; species Alaudala cheleensis. The sequence goes on from VWYE01026887.1 coordinate 40,795, forward strand.
CTGGGCTATGGATTGTTCAGAGGCTGACAAAAGCCTTTTCTATAATTAAATTAATCTAATAGATACTTAATAGATACTTATTTTACGTAGCTTTATATATTGTAATGTTGTANTAATATGTCAACTGTACACACTTTCAGTGATAATACCTGTTAATGTGTGTAAGAGGATCCTACAACCAGTCCTCACTAGACCGCAAGTCACACAGGGTTCAGTGGGANAAGTTTGTATGTCTTTAAAAAACAACTCCATTTTACTTTCATTAAATCTAATATTATATTTACTTAAACACATACAGCCTCCTTGATGCTATAATCCAATTTGTTAAAATTTAATTTGTGAGTTAAAACTGGTTTGTGCAAAAATAAGGCATTCTTATTAAGGAGCAGTAGGTTAAGTGAGCCTGGTGATTTTGTTTTATTTTCCAACAATTATTTCTTCTTTAACACAAATACAGCACATATAAAGAGTTGTACCATAATAACATCCAAAATGTTATATTAATATATTATATTGTTCCATGTCTTGGGTTAATATTGTACTTGAAAACCATCTTTTTTTATTGGCTGTTTTTTCCCTCTTTCTCATCACACCTCAGTTGCCACCTCTCCATTGGAAGTTCTCACACTTCTAACCTTCCTCGGTTGTTCAAGTAAGACACCTAATGCAAGTATTCTGAGAAAAAACACCAAAACACACCCAAACAAGCAAACAAATAACAAAAAAACCAAAACAAAACACAAAAAAAAAAACACCATAAAAAAAGGAAAATGAAAAAAGAAAAGCAAACCCACCAAAAAAAAAAAAAAACCAAAAAAAACCAACAAAGAAACAAAACCAAAAAGATGCCCACAAAACAACCTACCAACCAAAAAAACCCAGCCCACCCTAAGTTATAGTTTATGCAGGTGACATGGAACAGAATAGGGGAACTTTTCACACAGGAAAGAAATGTAGGAACAGTACTCTTCAGTTGATGAGATACAATGAGCAACTGGAGATAGAAATGAAAAGACAGTAAAGGTCTGTCTGTAGGCTCTACCTCAGCAGAAAATATAAGTCTCTGTGCTTAGAGACAGAAGATCAATACTGGTTTCCACAGTTTAGCCTCACACTAGTGTGACTCAGCTGTACACCAGCTAAGTTATAGACATGATTGTGATTTTATCTCTGCATGTAAAACAGTAATTTGACAATGGTGACTGTTTTCCCATACCCATTTTTGATTTGGTGACTTCCTTGCCAGGAAGTCCTGCAGACCAAAGATGAAGAACATTTTTGTTTGAAAAACCATGCAGTGCTGCTGTTCTTATGATCTCTTATGCAATCAAGTCAATTATTTTAGTCTTTGTGAGCACAATATTGACACTCCAATAAGGCTAAAAATCCATACTGAGAAAAAAAAAAAGAAAATCAGGCTTGTTATCCTCCTGTGCAATGTCCTCCTAAGAAAAGATGCTGCTGCAGGAAGCTGATTACCCCCACCTTTAATGCAGGAAGGGAACAGAAATGCATCAAGGCTTAAAGGAATGACTAAGCTCCCTGGCTTTTCTTTCTTTGGAAATTTTACTGTAAATTATTTGGTATGTAAACCAGGGACTCATGTCTATGCATTTTTACAGATATTCTGAACCAGAAACAAGTTTATCTTTATATTATAAAGTTTATAAAAAAGAAGCCCTAATCAGATATTTTCTTAACAGTTTCATTTTGATATATTACAATAATATATTTCACTTAAAAAATAAATGCAGCAGCAGGTTATGTGATCAACCATTAATGGGACATTAAGCATAGTTTTAACTTCTTAGAAATGTTCAAGGTGGCTTTTTAAAAATTAGGTCAATACTGAAGAAGATGAAAATTACATGCTGAAACTTGGCTAAAATTGCTGAAACAAAATTATTTTTCCAGACTAAAATGGAAAAAGAAAAAGAAAACTTCTGATTAAGACCAAAATGAGAGTGACAAGATATTAAGATCCTCTTTAAAAGTGCCTCTTTCACAGAGCTCGTCACCACCACAGAAAAAAGATAAAGAGAGGTAATGGCCATAGAAGAATACCTGGGTCCCTCATCCAGTGCTCGCAGTGCTTCCACAATGCAAATAATGCTTGTCCACCCTAAAGTTTTCAGAGATGCACTCTGGGTATGCATATTTATACTACATTGTCGGGTTTGTACAGAAGACTGCTGGAGTTCAGCTGAAATAGCACAAAGCTGATACTCTGTTGTGGCTGCTTCATTTTCAGAAAGGAAAGAAACCAAGCAAGCCCAAAACAAAACCATACCACATGGTGTGTGAGTTTATTCCTAAGACCACCAGCCCATATAACCATGACAGAGAGAGAAAGATGTCATTTCACCACCAGGACCATTGCTCACTAACTTCAGATCATATTCATCCCTCTTCCACAAAACAAATGTGTCTCAGCATTTGGACAGCAGGTTGTTTCAAAGGTAGCAACTGGAGAATGGAAGAGGAAGACAAGGAGTAGGAAAAGAATGAAAATCATATTTTGACTTTAACACTGAAAACTACTACATTAAAATATTTACAGAATACAATAATATTAAAAACATTTCTGTTAAAATGACTGCACTTTGATTCAGCCTTCTAAGACACATTGATACATAAATTATAATATGCCATATCTTTATTTTTAAACAGAACCAGTGACAAACAATTTTCAAGTGTCAAAGTCTTTATTTAGCTATCAACACATGAATTATATTTCACTTTGTTTTTTCACTTCACACTACGTGACAGTAATATTAGAGAACAAAGTAGCTCACTTACTCAACTCTAGCCGTACACAATGCAGTACAAAAACTGGTCAATAAATCAAAAATTAAAAAAAAATTACTGCAGTAATGATTCATAACTCTCACTGGCTACTAACATAAGAAAAAAAGCAGTAGTGATTTGTATGGAAAAATACATTTTCGACTTTCAGTTTTATCTGCAGAGAAAAAGTCTTCCAAGGTGAATCTGTGTTGTGTGAAGCATCTGTAGATCTGAGTTCTGTGGCTTCCAGCAAGATAAGTAGAATGGTAGTCAGGGAGTCATACAGAATAAAGTCCAGCAACAAAATGCCTGTGGATTTTTAAACTACTATTTCAAGTGTAATGATCAACTTCCATAATTTCTCTCTTAACATGCATTTACTGTGCAAAATTATTTTATATATAACATGATTAGTAGGGATGTTCATGAGAAGTATTTCAGCCTGAATAGGTACAAAAAGAGAATGTTTTTTGATTCTCCAAAAAGATGCTTTTTGATTTCACCAAAAGTCTGAAAAGGCAGGTTACCATATTTTGCATACATGTCTGTGTGCAAGTCCTAGTTTTGCAGTTTTGTCTTCATTTCTGTGACCAAGAACACAACTTGTGTAAAGGAGTGCAATCCAATGACATCCTGAGCTTAGAAATGTTTGGATGTGTCTTACCAGAACACAATGACTTGCCAGCATACAATTAGAACTTTAAAAATAAAGTTGCACAAAAGCACATATGTTCTATGCATTTTAATTTTCTAATTTTTTTGCCAAAGAGGCTGTGTTTTGCGGTCTCAGCTGAACATTTAATTACAGCTTTTTCCTTACTCAAACACTGCCACCAAAGAGAGCTGCAAAAGCATGCAGCAGTGTTTGAAAAAAGGAGAAGGTAAGAAGGTCTTCAGAGACAGGAAGTGTCTGTAAGCAGGAGATATGAGTTTAACTCCCCCCTCCATGTTAGGGCCTGGAGCCCTGCATTTTGCTGAGTTTTGACAGGAGCCATAGAGCAAGGTGCCCTGAGCTGTAGCAAGTGTCTTCTGGAATGACTGATATGGTCAACTTTATAGAATATTCACAATTCTGCCAATTTTCTTAAAATAAATTCTTCATGGTTTGGTTTACTTGGACACATGCTGTGACATGATGCTGCTACCTATGAAAAAAAAGAGTTGGAGAGAGAATAGCAGGACTCCTCTGCCTAAAACATCTGCTCCTCTATACATATAGTTTTTAGACCTAGTGAAAAAGTGGCAATGAAAAGTAGTATTTGAAACCTACTATCTCAGAAAAGTAGGTCACAAATAAGCTTTAACTACTCTTTACATATAGACACAAGTCAAAAAAGGAAAATTGGATTAATTTCCAATGTTTAATTTTATAACCAAAAAATCAGTCTTATCCACTAAATTCTCTCCAGTATTGGCACTATGCTATCAGCATGGTCATAGAACTCAGAATGAATCTGAATTTCAAACTACATTTTATTATTGTCATATGTGTACCTGCACTACTTCGATGATGACAATTCAGACGTAACTAGGCATCTACAAGATAAAATGGACATAGCCCAGTGGATAAGTTGATAAAAAAATGGAAAAAGTCTTTCTACAAGGAGAAGACATGTATCTGGTAATTTTTTATCTTTCCCTCCCTCATTTTCTTGGTTAGACTGATGAAACCATTGACCACTGCCCATTTGTTGCCATGTCCCTGGCTAATCCAACAAAGAAAGTGAAGTGGAACATGCAACCAGTCAAAAGACATTTTCACACAAGCACAGCTACACTTGGATTGACTGTATTTTCACAAAACAAACTTCTAAAAAGTGCAATTTGCATCACTCACGAAAACAAAAAATCATCATTAAGGATGATAAACTTTATATTAGTTTCTTTTAGGGCATAGTGAGGGTGTTTCTTTAACAGGATTGTTGTTTATTGGTTTTCTTTTGTTAAATACATAGTAGTCATTTTATCATTGTGTTTTAGGGTTACCTTTGTTGTTATTATATTATGTGTCTATCTCAGTTGCCATGAAGACATGGATTATGGCAGTTTCTTTCAGGAGGATCAGATTCTTTGTCACAAGCCTTTCCAGATAACTAGGTACCAGAGGCCATTACAAATTGATCAGCACAGGAAAAAGCCCAAAAGTCTCTTGAGAGGACAATTAATGAAGTATAAAAACCCCAACATTTCCCAAGCATCTTATTTATTCATGTTTACTGCATGTCACAGATTACATTTGCTCTAAATGGGTTAAATATTAGCTGAGTTATTTACAATGGTCCTTTCAGGCCTGGACCTGTCCCATACAAACCACTCTAAGGAATATTGAAAACATCAACACCATCAAGCCCTGGTATTTTGTTTGCTAAATAAAAGTATTCTGAACTTTGTAAAAAGTCATCTCTATCTCTCAATTATTTGTTAATTAGGCATTCTAACAGCTGTTGCATACTTCTCTTCCTTTAATTTGATTTTTTTTTAAGAACCTTTGGTTAATCTGTGGCTCTAAAAATGCATATTACTTATATAAAACAAACAAGCAGACAGCACCCCCCTCCAAAAAACCCCTCCAAACCTAATTCCAAAACAAAAAAATTATAGGTAGACACGAAGCAGCACAACTAGGCATGAGGGAATACACAGATGATAAGTTGTACCTCTTTTGTATTCTATCTCATGGTTTTTGAAGTAATGTTCCACGTGCAAAAGTATTTTCTGCCTTTCCCCAGTGGAAAAAAAAATCTTAGCAACATCTGTGCAGCTGTGAAAGGATGTCTCCTAATACTTAGGAATAAACTACATTTCCATAGACATGACTGCATTACTTTTAAGAGAGTCACTGTATTACTATGCTTAGTTTGTTCTCTCTGGCAAGGACAACATATTTTGAATCTCACATGTGTTTTGACATATTTTTTTTAGTTGGTGGTATCTGGTGTAGCAGTACATAAAGCATAATTAATGATTCACACAGCTCTAATATCTCTGAGATTCATGTTGAAATAAATTGTTAACTCTTCAATGTGAAACTCATATTGCCAGCACAAGCATGGCAACATCTGTGTGTGCTGAGGGCATATTTTCTATTTTGTGGAGGAAACAGGTTGTGCAATATTCTCTAGGTTGTCATCCATGCTAAAAGGTTTAGGATTATAAAACCCTAATTTACCATCAATAATATTTGATTCCAAAAGCATGTTTTAAAAAAGGATATATGTATTCAGGAGGTAGAACTTCTTAGTAGACTGAAATTTCACTTCATTGTAAATGTATACACAAAACCCACTAAATTATTTATCTTGCTTTTGCATAGAATATACAGAATTGCAGAAAGACTAATTATGCAATAAACTCCCAAAGAGGTAAAGGATAAGATTAACACAATACAGTAAAAGAAACCGATTCTCCTTGTAGTGACTTATCCAAATCACAAGATGTAATGTATATATATTACACTCCCACTGTATCTTTCTGTAACTCTGTCCATTTCTACTGTTTATTTTAAAAAACATATTTTCTTTTTTTTTTTCTTTTGTATACACAGACTATTCCCAGCAATCATTAGACTTTATCATGTAGGTGAAACACGTAGCAAAATTCTACTCCTGAACCCAAGATCATGTGGTATTATGCTAGCTTTTAAAAGGGCAAAACTAGAGAAATTGCCCACTGTGTTGACATAGTCAGATAGGAGGTTCCAAAAGTCTGAAGAAGTTACCAAGACTAAGGTCTCAGAAACCTCTGACCAGCCCAGTGTGTTACAGCAGAATTTCAACTTCATAAGGAGTTCAATGGTTTAAGCATTTGTTTCACTCAGAATCACAATGAAATATCACATATTCTGTCTTTTAGATATATAAACCACAATGATAGAAAATGAGGGAAAGAAGGCATCCAGAGATTGTTCTATGACCATGCTGATAGGCAAACATCAGTTATATCAACAGCATTGTGGCATCTGTGTCTTAGACATCTCTATTGTGGCATACTTGTTCTTAGACATCTCTGTTAGTAGGGCACTGCAATGTCTCTGAGCAATCTATTCCAGTTCATTATTTGTTTTGGTAGTAGTAAAACAATTTTCATTTCCACATTGAACTATAGATATAATTTGGAAGAAGGAAATGGATGTTACACCTTGAGAAAGGTTGAAACATTTGACTTTTTTTCCTTAAAAAAATCATGAAAAGTTTAAATTTGATGGAATAAGGCTATCTAAAAAAATATGTTAATCTGGAATTTTAGGGTTAAGTTTTAATTCTACTCTGTAAAGATCTCTTACTAAGGATTGTACCATTTTTCTTCCCAATTGATTACAAATACAGACTAATTTTTTGTCATATAAGAATTTGTATTTTAGCACTAGGAGATAATATAGAGATAATAATAGTAATCCTCTCTAATTTTCATCTGATCAATTCCAGAATGGAGAATTATTTTTCTCCCCTGAAAGTTTCATTTATTTCCATTGATTGTGTCTGAGAAACTAGTTCTGATCCCTGTGCTAGAAGTATTGAAATTTTGCAGAGTCAAACTCTGCTCAAGTCCCCACTGTCATTGCTGGACATTAGTTCATGGAGTACCAACTGCACTATTTTTCAGGAGCAGTGTGAGTGCCTCGGATGAACTCACTGACTGAACTAGGATTGCTGCACTCACACCTGGGTGTTTTGCCACCAACCTCAATGTGCCTCTTGCTGTGTGAAGTCCTTTCGAGCAGTAACTCCCCTGCCAGCTTGAGAAGTGTTACAGAATAAAGAGTTCTCCGTGTCACAGCAGGTGAGGCAACTAACAGAGACTTCAGTCCTTAGTCTCTAGTTCTTACTGAATTTTAAAGGAGTTCTTTTTTAAACCTTTCTTTATAAAGTTATGAAAAGTTTCCCATATATAAGTACATAGCCATGAACCAAAAAATACATGGTGTTCCGAAAATCAATTACTGCATGTTTGTTTGCTCTATGTTTAAGTCCATAAGTCCTAGTTCACTCTCCAATTAAAAAAAAAGGAAAAAAAGGAAAAAAAGTTTTCGTGGTTTTTAAATGCACTGTGTTCTTAAAAGTAAATCTTTTCTTTCACATGCAACCTTTCTGAAAACTCTGGACTCCCACAATTCTCTTTCCATGTGTGATTAAACAGGATTTTGTAGAACTTTGGTTGTATTTTCTGTACAAGTTCTGCCCTGCAAAATGACTTTTCCTCCCTGTTTATCCTTCATTAAGTGGTCTCAAGAGGGTTTTCTTGGCATTTCCCAGCTGTGTCAGGTAAACTTTGCTTAAGGATTCTGCTCCTCCAGTTTAAACTGGCAGAACGGCGCTGATCATTCTAAATTATTCAGTGCTTCTGCTACTGCTGAGTGATGATAGATGTCGTGTATCTACCAGCATCAAACCTTGCGGTCTCATGCTGTATTTTTCATACATCCAGGACATCAGTGGCAGACACCTGTACAAAATGGCTCTAACACACTACAGATTATCAGGACCCCAGTGATTTCACTAGAACTTCCAAGTGCTTTTAGGGAGCTTCTCCTTTCTTGCCCACTGAAATACTTTTATTTTTTTGCAGGGTTCTGCTGTATGGAAATATTTTTTCTCAGTCCTGTTAACATAGTGTGTCCTGTTTAGTCAAACAAACCAGGTTTTAGAACCTGATTAAACAATTTGACCAGAAGAATTTTAGTTGGAAAGCTTCTAATCCACTGAGAATAAAAGTATTATTTCTCAGAAAACATCAGAACTAGGCATTATACAGTCACTGTTCTTTCATAATTAAAAACAAGTGGGGCTTGGGCGGAGGATAGAGTTTTGATTTTTGGAAAGCCTGTTTATTTTGAAAGACAGAGCAGAAAATTGAAACTTGGAAAAATTTATAGCAAAGAGAAAAAAAAATTACACTAAAGAAAATCAAAGGTAAACATTTTTAATTATTTTGATTGTAAACACTATAGAACAAACATAATTCTCCTCAATTTGCAGTTTTCTTGGTTTGAAATATGATGCTACCTTCCAGCAGCTATAGTTAGAATGAAAAGCAACAGATAAATCATCAAAAGACAATTGACAAATAGTATGTAAGTGAATTTCTGAAATGTTTTTTTTAACTTAATGAATATATCAATTATAGCCTAAATTTTGCAATCTAGAAATAAAACCAGAAATATTACACATAACTGAACCAAAGCTTAAAAGAGTTTTTCAGTATTTTTAAAATATTTCATTTGTGTATTGCTTTTGGGAAGGAATGCATAAAAAGAGTGCAAGCAGTCCAAAACTTTGTATTACTTTCTCTCACTGGTACACAATTTTCTCCACAATTTTACTTATTACATTCAGACAATTTAATAATTAATGCAGTGAGGAAAATCATAGAAATCAACGAGAAAGAAAATGTAAGGACTAACATAGTTCTTTCCTGTGTCTGTAAACATTTGCCACAATACAGTTCCTTGTAGTTAACCTATTCCAGTTTACATGATCCTCCTTTTTACCAGTTCAATAAAATGAATTACCCATTTCCTTTCTCTTTCTGCATACTTTTTACACATTTTCCTGATTACACTTTTTCAAATTTTCAAGTAGAGACACATAAAGAGAGAGAAAAAAAAAAAAAAACAAACCATGGATGGGGTACAAAGGCAGAAAAATCAAATATGAACAGGTGCACAACACAGAGGTTTTCCAGACAGCTGGTTGGACTCAATTGCACTCCAAGTCTATTAAGCCCTAATGTCTCCTGATTTAATGAGAATGCCTTATAAATGCCACCACATTTTTGTCTACCTTGGCACGAGTGTGTCTATTATTCTCTCTTGGACCTGTCATATTCTGACTGTGATGAAAATTTCTTTTAATGCTCTTTAATTAAATCTGAGATTCTCTTGAAGTGATCCTCTTTCTCTTTAGCACAAAAACAATCTAGCCAGAGATTCATGCAATGGACAGTTAATTTTCTTACAATCACTCTGGACAAGAATTTTAGTAACTGAGAGCATACCTTAACTAAACAAGAGCACATAAATATGTGCATAAAAATATCTTATGGGTGCCAAGAGGATGGGATCAGACTCTTTTCTTAGTGGTGCTTGGCAACAGAATAAGAGGAACAGGAAGAAACTGAAGCACTGAAAGTTCCATCTGAATATGCGGAAAGTAGTCCTTATTTTTAGGATGACACAACACTGGAACAGACTGTCCAAAAGGTTGTGGAATCTCCTTCTCTGGAGATACTCAAAACCCACCTGGATACAATGGTGAACAGTTTGCTCAAGGTGGATCTGCTTTACTATGGGGTTTGGACTGGAGTATCTCCACAGGTTCCTTTAAACTCCGAACACTCTGGGATTTTGTGTGATTTGATAATGGTACTGAAGAGTTTGCAAAAAGTGGAAAGTTTTTAAGAGAAATTTATTATTTTGATAAGGGACAGTATAGAAGAGGTAATTTATTAGGAATATATGTGTATAGCCCTACAGCTAATTATCATGTTATCTAGGGGTGCAAATTAATGATTTCCCATATAGAGATAGGAAACAAAGGGATCAGGTAGATGAATATACCCAAGCTCCCATATACGTTGTGCTGAACCACAAAACCATTAATTCCCCAGAGATTGCTTTTTAGTCTTGTTTATGTACTACTGAATTATCTAATTATCCACTAATCTCAATTACTTTCTCTCCTTTACAACTCTCAAATTATGTAATTGAAAAATAATACCTGAATTATAGTGGGTGAAAGATCAAATCCATCCATTTATATGGAAAATGACACATGCAATTTCTGTAGATCCTTTTACCTCAGATAATACTCCTGAGATGGATAGTTATGTACTACTATTTCAGTATCTTGGTTGAGTGGCTCTTAACATTTTGACAACATATCAACACTATTTCCCCTAGACATCCGATGTCTACACTTAGCTTCTCTTACACCACTTACAGAAACAAGTCTGTAGGTGTTCACTTACCCCTGTTAAAACCTATAAGCCAAAACACTTTACTAAATCAAATTATTTTCACTACACCCCATTACAACTTTTATATTTTATTTTTGGAATAAACAAGACATTTCCCCAAAGCTTCTGTGCATTATGCCCAAAATGTCTTCTATTTTATTATGATTCAAATCATTGCATAGTTTGCTGCATAATTAATTTTATTCAGTAACTTTTCAATTCAGGAATTAAAGAAAAAACAATTTTGCAACAGATACGTGTTCCAGGTGTATTCTGGTTGAAGTTTTATGTTTTACAGAAATATGATGAATTTGTGTACATACATACTTCATACTAGACCATTCTGTCTTTGCTCACATTAACAGATGGTTCTCTATCCTTGCAGTTCTCTGCGACCCCATATAGCATGCTTAAGATAATAATAATTATTATTGACATTCTAAGCTAGAAGGAAGTCTTAACAGAAACCTACAAAATTAGAAGCTAACAGTTTCCAGCAACTTTTGGAAAAAAAATAAAATAGGAGTTGCTGCAGTCTCTGTAAAACCTGGTGATCTCTGAAGAGTCAATGGACTTCATGTGTCTTAGCTGTGAGATTGGGAGTGTAGCAGAGATTTAAAGATCATTCAGGTGAGAACTCAGCTGCTGAAGCTAAAGTCTTAAAAACAGGCTTTCCTATCTGGACTGCTAAATTAATAGATTGTCACCAAAAAAAAAAAAAAAGGTGCTTATGATCAGATTTCAATCAGTAACTACAAATTGATAGAAGAAAAAAAACCACATAATTGAGCAGTATGAAGCAGAAAATATATAACTTAACCAAACAAAGCATTGGCAGTATTTGGGGGACATAGATAAGGAAGCATAGAATTTGGGGGCTTTAAATTAACCCCTTAGTCTTTGTAGAATAATTTTGCAGCAGACATATATTTTTGGATTAATGAAATAAACCTGGTTTCCAACTGAAAGAACACAGAGAAGATATACTTCAAAAGCAAATTCTTAAAGGACATAATTTGTAAAATATGATGTTACAAGTTGACTTCCCAAAAACCTAAAATAATTAAGTTTTTGCTTGAGAGTTATTATATATTGAAGAGAATAATAATTTAGCCTAACCTCAGAGACAAATTTACACATGATCTTGACATAAGAACTTTTGTTGTCCTCTTTTACTTCCCAAAAATCAACCTGCCTTCATTCAGTTACGACACTACTTATTTTAACACTTTTCTATCCATATAATGAAAAAGACACTGATGGCAAAATCTACAAGTTCAGAAAAAAACCCACATATTTGAATGAATGCTGGTGTGTGGTTAAAATCACTGGAGAAATTACCTTAGGAAACAAGAATTAACAGAGGTTGCAGAAAGAAATAAAGATTGCAGAATACTGAAGTTCATGCAGGTTTCGTTTCAATAAAAAATCATCTCTGCTTTGGAAAAGCATTTAAAAATCCAAGGTATGAAACTGAAAATTTGAGTCTTTCATAACTGATCACTTATCCTACACCCTACATTTATTTCCACCAATATCAACAGTAGAACATTTTTTGTGGAACATTTTGTACAAGCTTATTTTAAATATATAATTTGCTTGCACTCATCTATCTTATAACACAATTATGGAATGTTAGCTAGAGAATAGAAAGTTCCTATTTTAATATAAACATGTAATTTTATTTAATATAAAAAATTAGCCTGCACAGAATTATGTGTAATTAATGCAGAATTGTTTAGCTTAATAGAACTGCAGAAGCATTCAATTAGCATATTCAGATTCTTAAAAAGCTTCACATACGTACCCTTGGGTATTTTTTCTTTGATAGGTCTTTCAAAGATTATGGATATTCATTTGAGAATGAGATGTTTGCATAAGAATCAAAAGTATTAGTTCCCCACACAGTACTAAATAAGACTATTGGTTTTACTTTATTACAGTTCCTAGCTTGAATACTATATTGCAGGGACATGCTTTAGTTTTCTGGGTTTTTTTTTTCTCATTTCTAAGAATCTGTTTAAAAATGAGTCTGAAATTATGCCTATTGTTCTCATGCCAGGAGTTCTTCATAATGAATATACATTTAATTACAGAAACCAAAATTTCTTTCCCTCAGCAGGGTTCAAAATATTACAGTACAGAATTGCATGTTAAGAACACTTCATAATTCATAGTTAGTTGCATTGTGTATTTATTCAAATCTAAACACTGTAAAGTGTTTAGTGTAAAAGAAAAGATAGAAATAAAAGTGATTTCATGACTTCAGGGGAAAAAGTCAAGAGTAAGTTTTAAAAATAAACCCTTCTGTTTGGAGATAAAAACTATTGTACCAAAAAGAATATAAACAGCAAGTTTTAAAACTTCCTCTGGAATTATTATCTTATTTCTGCAAACACTTCATTGCAGAATTTTGACAGTCCAAGTGACTCATGACTACCCTGGAAGAGGTGTGTGAAGTCATTTAAATGTGCCTAAGTATAATTTATGAAGCAAACTGCATGGAGAAAGAGACTTTAAGTTTTACTAGGCACTGTACACAGATCTTAGTTATTTTTGTTATGTTTGATACTCACTGCCAACATTTCATCTGCAAATATTCCTCAAAGCATCCAAAAACTGACATACAAAATAACAGATGTATCAACGTATCTTTGGATAAATTTGTTATGCAGCCAGAGTGTTATCTCACTCCTCATGATTGTATTTTCACTCACTCATCCAGTTCCTTTATGATTCAAAGCATTCATAGCAATAAATATCATTACAAGATATGTTTTTTTGCATTTAAAACTAACTAAATGGTCTCATGGTTTAACCCCAAACATCAACTAAGAACTACAGAGCCACTGACTGACTTTTCCCTGGTGAGATGGGGCAGAGAACAATAAGAGTAAAAATGAGAAAGCTTGTGGGTGGGGAGAAAGACAGTTGTTTAATAAGCAAAGCAAAGCAGAATTCATTCACCACTTCCCATGTGCAGGCAGTTGTTCGATCGTCTCCAGGAAAGCAGGGGCCCTTCATGTGTAATGTTGACTTGTGAAGACCAACATTATCACTTCAAACATCCCCCTTTTCCTTCTTTTCTCCCCAGCTCTCTATGCTGAACATGATGCCATGTGGTCTAAATCAATCATTTGGCCAGTTTGAGTCAGCTGTCCTGGTTGAATCCCCTACCAACTTCTCCAGCCTCCTCACTGGTGGATGGGGTGAGAAGGAGAAAAGGTTTTGACTCAGTATAAGCACCTCTCAGCAGTAACAGAAACATCCCTCTTTTCAGCACAAGTTTATAATATATCCCTATAGTAGCTACTGAGAAGAAAGTTAATTGTACCCCAGTCAGAATCAGTGCTTCTGCATCTGCCTGTAGTTGTATTTCTTACAGTACCTCAACTCTCCTTCCTTTTCTTTCTTTTCTAATATATTATTTATAACTACAGGATCAAAACACTAGTCCTTAAAGCTCAATGTCAATTACACATCCCAGAAACATGAAAAAAGTAAGTTTTGTTTTATTAGCATCTCTTTCTCTCCCAAGAGACAGACTCTGATTCAGAATTACAAAGTTACTTAGGGGAAAAAAGAACATTTTGTAATTACACAAATACTTGGTTTGATCTCCAAAACTGAGATTATCTTCAAGTCTCTAGAATTAGTCAAAATGAATGATAATTTCACGAAGGACTCAAAACGAAAGAGTAAACTCCCAGCTTTCTCACCATAGCTATAATTCACAGGAAAGGAAGACCTGTAAAACAGAAAGGTAACATAAAGAGAGTCAATTGACAAACAATAATTTTACAGCAATGCCAATTAATAAATTTCTATCAAATAACTAAATTATTTATCATTTTAACTTTTGATTCAGGTGAAAAAAATTCCTAATATTTTCTGCATAGAAGATGTCATTAGCAAGACCAGGGCTCAACAGTATCAGATTAGACAAAGAAGTCCACGTGGTGTAGTTCCCATAAGCCATAACAACATCTGTGTATACCACTCCCAAAGATTTCTGAATTCATTTGAAATTCTCTTCATAAAGACACTGAAACTTCTAAGTTCTCAAAGAGATATTTAGATCAGTTCTTTAGGATATCAACATATGTGAAGGAGCCAAGCAGAGAAAAGGTCAAAGTATGCTAAGAACAGAGCAGTTATAAAGGAACAGTTTGACAAATATGAAGTTGATGACAAAAGACATTACAGCAGCTCCCTCAAAGGACAGAAAATCAAGATAAATGCATTAATTTTTAAGTTATATGATACTGTCGCATATCACAACTATGGGTAAATTTGAATAAAGACAGAAGTTTAGATAAAGGAGGCCACACAAACACAAAAGAAATGAAGCAAATAAATGATAACCAAAATTAGCTCTGAAAAAATATTAGAAATAAAACAAACCAAGAAAACCCAAACAGAAAAATAAAACCAGCTAGTGTTAAATGGTGAGTACAAGCATTCATAGGAGAAATCAAATTTTCTTCCTCAAAGTTATACAAAAAAAAAAAAAAAAGTGTCAGGGGGTCAAAGGCATCCACAGAGAGGTTAGTTCTCCAGAGAGAATTTTCTGCTATAAAAGGAAAGCCAGAGCAGTAACAGGGAAACAAAATCTCAGTGTTGAAGGGTCAGTCAAGTGTCATTAACAAGGCATCTTCTTTCCTCTACTCCAGAAAAAAAAAAAAGGTTTTTGCACCAGAACACAAAAACCACCTATAGAAACAAGTCTATAATGGGTTTGTGTATGTCTTGTCAATCTCTTGTTTATCTCTAGTTATCTTTCAAATGAGAAAGGATTCCAACATGAACTACAAAATTGTTACTCCACTCTACATTTTGTATCATAATATGTATTTTAAAGGAATGCTGAAAATAAAGCTGTCTTGTTGAGATATTTCATAGCCTAAGATTAGTATACAGATGAAGTTATGAACAATGTACCAAACACACACAGAAAATTAATTTTGGGGATTGGAAAAAGCAGAAATTTTTGAGATTTATGAGTACAAGTCACAATTTCAACAGCACTTACAAAATTAATTTCTCTGTTATCCACTGAGCAAGCTCTACTTCCATTTCACTTTGGAAAATTTCAAGAATTAATATGCAATATAAACCTATGAAAAATGAGGAAAAATTTATAGAAATGTCAGAATAGATCAATAATAGACAGTAAGCTCACAGATTTTAACCAAATATCTATAAATTTGCACAGCTGCATTTCTTAGTTTGTTATAGGCAATTTTAGAAGGCAGTCAATATTAAGTGCTGAATGAGATTTCCATCATCTGATTAAGGTTGATTTAAATATTTGGAAACTAAGACCCTACTTTGTCCTCCTTTCTTAGATCTTCAAGATCAGAAAGCACTGTAAACTTTAAATGGTGCTGTGAACAGGCTCCAACTGCATCTGTGTGCTACTTTAACTGAACCACTTTAAAATATTACTGGCCTCTAACATATCATCATCACCTGTGTAACTTAGGTAAAGAGTGAGTGTAATTGTTGCAAAGATCAGATGCCAAACACTAAGTTACAGTTGCTCACTGAACAGATGGGAAAGGTTATGGTATTTGAATATTTCATTATTAGTGAGACAGGTCACATAACAAGCCATAAATCATCTGTTTACAGGAACTTTGCTTGATGTAAAAAATTAGGGGTTTTTGTTTTTCCACCTTGAAAGTTTTCATCACTTACAAAGTCAGCAATTTTCATAATGAAAATATCATTACTGTTCAAATTATTTCTCGGAGCAAGCAGATATGGCATGTGATACCTCATGCCTAGGTTTCATTTAAAGACAGACACATTAAATATCATATTTACAAATATTTCTCATATACCATGTAACTGGATATGTAAAAGGAAAAAAGCAAGGAGGTTTTTTCAGAGTGCAAGATCATGTTGGTATCCTACAGCACTGAGAGTTAAATATCCCCTTATCAGAGCAATGAAGCATAACAAAGAAAATATGTATTTTAATTTTAAAAGAAAATTCAGTAAAACTGATTTTTATCAAAATTTGTAAGATTTTTGTATTAATTTAACACAGAACAACTCAGGTTACCAGCTAGTTATAGGTAAAATGTCTCTGGTCATACTTATTAAGGGTTTCAAAAGACAGATACCAACTCTGAGCAATGAAGCTCAACCACAAAGATTTGGCTGGTGGAGAAATTTTCCTTGCACCAAGGACAGAGATTTGAAAAAAAACCCAAAAAGTAATATGACCATGTATTCTCAAACAGAGCTCAATTCTTGGGGCCCCTTTAACATCCTGACAATGTCCAATTCTGCTCTAATACCCATCTAGAAGGATAAAGTTAATTGCATTAGCGACTGACCATTGGATTTGTATTTTCATTTCATGTGACTTCATGACCCTATCACCCTCAAGCTGAACAATCCTGTCATTGCTCATCCTAACTTACACTCACAGGAAAGATGGCAGTAGCATAATATTGCATTATGTGTGGCTGGCTCCCATAAAAAGCATACATATCCATTTATACTTTTACTATTACCTAGGGCTAGCACTGAGAAAAGGTATTACTACTTTTTATCCTATTACTTTCTTTAAGCTTTTGAAAGAAAAATAATAATGTTAGTGTATCACAGAAAACTTGTACCAAGAAAAATTTAACACCACATATACTAGAAAATGAGAAAACTAATGCACAAAGGCTATTATCCAAGTTTCAGCAATATATCACCAGAAAGCCGAAATGGGGAAGGATCTGAAACAGAGAATTTAAAATATAGAAAAGCTACAAGCTGTGGATAGTAAATTTAGGAGCATAAAGATTTCCTGTCAGCAGCCAAGAGAGACGAGATAAATCAGTTGAGCTCAATCTATCATTAAACCAATGATTTACCCTTTGACATCTGATCTGTGCTTTCATTTCACTTTTCATACTTATTAAGGGTTTTCTTTTAATAATATTGAAAAAAAATAACTGTGAAAAATAAAACATTTTTTCTTCAACTCTGTAAAACCTCCAAATCCTGAGCCATAAATAATCTTGCTTCTTAAACCACATCCTTTCCTTCAGAACACAGCCAGAGATTCAATAAAACAATGGACTGAAAGTAAGGAATTTTACGAAGAAAATGTCCCATCAGCAATTTTAAGTTAAAAATAAGAATAGGATACAGTGAGAAAAATGCTAGCAGAAAATAGAAGTTATCAAGTGTGCAAAATGTGTCCACTTCAAAAGGAATTACACAACTATGCCTACTTTGGACTCCTACCAAATTCTGTGTTGTGAAAAGAACTACCAAGACCCGTAAGTTCATAATAATTAGCTCACTTAAAAAAACCAAACAAGCAACAACAAAAAAAAGTTTTGTTAAAACAGGTAGGTGAGGTTTTGGATTTTCAATACATCTTTCCCTTCTCATGTCAATTTTCTTCTTGTCAATATTTTTTTTAAGTCTGACATAAAATTCTTTACATAATACTTCATGAAGTGGTGAGGAGAAGAAAAGGTGAACTGAAGAGTTAAAAGCAACTATTTTTTCAGATAATTTAAATATCTGCATCCTGACAAAACTTCAAACTCAATTTAGGAAGCAAAATCTCTCTTCAGATCTTAGGAGATTTTGGTTAAGACCACACCTTTAATTTTCCTAATCCTGTGAGTGATATGAAACCTATTGGATCTTAGTTCCCTTTCATGGCTGAGGAATGAGACAACACAGAATCCCAAAACAGGAGGAAAGATATGGCATTGCACACACAGCTCACCTAGCATGTTCAGAAGACAGTGCTTCAGGATAACCCCCTCTAGTGATATGACTCAAACTACCATATTTATAACAATTTGACCTTATGTACAAGAAGTACAAAAAGCAAAATACTTGTGAAATAAATCAAGAGATGAGATTTACTTGACTTACTATATAAAACTTGTAGAATATTTTTCCCAAATATTTTAATAATATTTTAATATCCTGAGATTTCATCAAGGAAATGCATCCAATTATCAACTCAGCTCTTAAGATATTTTCTCTTCTTTATATCTGACAGACATATAAAAAGACCTTAATATCTTGGAGTCAGCAGAAACCTATTAGTTTTCAGAAAAGCGAAAAGCATCTCAACTCCTGTTTACAAGTGCTCTACTAAGCTAATGACAGAGAAGTCTATTTTGGATATCTTATTAAATATTTGTATGGGTTTTTATCATCCTCTTTTAAGTATGTTATTGTCATCCTCTTGTAAATATGTATCTCCTGTAATACGGGCAACTAAAGACTTCCCTCACACTTAGTATAATTTGAATGAGTGTTTTACTTCCTAGAATGACAAAGGCATAATTTAACTCAAGAGAGCATGGTTGTCTACATCTTCAGCAAAAGAGAACACCAAGATTTGTTCTCTGATATATTGCTCTTCTTTTTTTGCCATTTTATTATTATACAACATTTAATGGCAAAATCAGTGACCGAAACATGCTGTAAAAATCAATAAAAAGCAGTGTAATATATTTGACCTTCCAACCCACAGAATACCAAGACAAGAACAACAGAAAATTATTAAAATGTAGGAAACAACTGAATGACAAGGTTTTTCAAGCCTCCTGCATGTGACAAGATAACTGCTTCTCCTGGCATCGGACCTCCTACATCTGTATAAAAGCTGTATCTTTAATCCCCGCAGTTTCTTGAAAGGTAACATGGCTTTCATATATTAAGAGGGACCACAGAAGATTATACTGAATTTTAAAATCAAACAGGTATATATTTTACTAAATTTTACTAAAGCTGATTTCAAATACAAGTTTATGGAATGCTAGACATTGAATCATACTAGGTATTGGAGAGAATGAGTTACATTCTGCATGTGCATTTGAAAAAGTTGCCTGGTCAAGTGCAAAAGAATTTCCATAAAACCTTTTCCTATAGCTATATCCAGTTTCCACAGCCTGATGTATTCACCTGTACAACTACATCTGGGAAATGGTGCAACAGCTGGCAAGCCACACAATATGAAACAAACTGAGCTCTTTGTTTAAAGCTGTTAGACAAAAGCCATGGTAATTTTATTAGATTATAAATACGTATATGAATTAAAGAACGGAAGTAAAGTCATCCTTAATTTCTTTATGAAAATTTTACTTCTATTTTACTTACAAAACAGAATAGGATTTGTAAAGTTATGATCCTATGCAGTTTAAAGATATTTACTCTTACAGTGAAGATAATGTTTCTTGGCAATAGTAAACTTGAATTAGGATGAACATACAACAAATACTTTTAAATTTTTGTTAATTACAAAATGTTATGATTCTCCAAACTAACCCATCATCTAGAGAAAACTCAAGGGCAAATAAGGCAAATATAAATGGAGTTAAAGTTTTATTATTTTTGCTTTCAATTTTCTTAAGAAGCTAATTTTTTTAATCTAAAAATAAATGTTTTTACGATTTTGACTAACATCCTAATATTTAACTCAAACAGTCAATAGAAATTGTGTGAATTAAAACAGTAATGTCAAATTATTTTTGTATTTTTTCCTTTTATATATTCTCTGTATTCTTTACACATATATTTGTAGCCTATTATTGTATTAGTGACTAGTTCCAATAGTTTTCCCTATCTTTTCTCTAGGCAGAAAGACGAAACAATCTCCAGAGCTCAAAGCCCCTGTCTTGTCTTGGTCCTTCCTGGGAACCAAGGCCAAAAAGCAGCACTTCAAGACTTATTTTCATAAACAAAGTTTAATTTCCACCTGAGGGTGAACAATTTAGAGGGGTTGAACTGGGGGAAATTGCATCACCACTTGCGATCACCTAATCGGTGCTTTTTGTCAGTTCTGTTTATTTGCTAAACTTAGAAACCCTGTAGGGGTGGAGAGCATTTTGTGGGTCTTTTCCATGTCTACCCCTGGAGGCATCCAATAAAGATGAGCCTTTATATTGCCTCCTATTAATATTATCATGGAAGCGGGTTGTTTTATTTCCAGGTTCTTTAAGGCATCAAGAGGACTTTGCAGAACCACATGGTGAAATTATAAGTATAAATGCAACAATCAGAGAGATTACAAATCACTGGTTTTTATGTCCTTCATTTTCTTGCCTATGAATTTGTTAGTTACCTGCTATACAAAATACTATTAACATTATATCAATAAGATTTCAAGACAAACAGTATAAGTATTTTCTAACTTCAATGATACATCATTGTATTGATATGCATCAGATTATCTTACTAATAATTGAAGGCACTGAAAAATAAATGCAAATGCATTTATCTTCATAACTTATTGATCTGCTTCTAGCCAGGAAGCCTAACAGTAACACCATCTCTTCCACTTACTACAGACCCGTACCGTGGTTAATATCATCTTAAATGCTAAAATACAGCACTGATATGAAGGAAGTTTCTTATTTCCATAAGGTTAAATCCACAAATGTGACACACTATCTTAACGATTCTGTGGTTTTACCATTTATTTTAATCGACAGTGTTTTATAAAACAACAACAAAAAAAAAATCTTTGTTTTGGAATTGACCTTAGGGATCATCTACTTCCATGTTTCTTCCATGAGCAAGGGCATGTTTCACTAGATAAGCTTACTCAGAGTCTCATCCAGCCTGGCCTTGAAATGGGGCATCCACATCTGCTCTGGGGTAACCTGGTCCAGTACCTCATCATGCTCACAATAAAGAATTTCTTTCAAATATTTAGTCTACATTTACCTTTCAGTTTGAAGCTTTACCCCCTCTCTGTGTCACTACAAGCCCTTGAAAAAAGTCTCCCTCCGTCCTTCTTGTAGGCTCCTTTCATGTACTGGAGGGCTGCAATGAGATCTTCCTGAAGCTTTCTCACATCCAAGCTGAAAAAAAATCAACTGTCACAGACATTCCTCATAGGAGGGGTGTTCCATTCCTCTAATACTCTAATGTGTGCACATGTCATTGTTCTTCCTGTGTCAGGGACTCAAAATCTCGAGGTGGGGTCTCACCAGAGCAGAGGGGCAGAATCCCCTCTCTCGCCCTGCTGGCCATGCTGCTTTGGATGCAGCCCAGGAAACAACTGCCTTTTTGGGCTGTAAGTGCACACTGTTGGATCATGTCCAGCTCTCATCCACCAGTACCAATAAGTCTTTCTCATCAGGGCTGCTTCTGGTATGTTTATCTCTCAGCCTGATACCTGGGTTGTCTCAACCCACATGGAAGACCTTGCACTTGGTCTTGTTATAGCTCATAACATTCCCTTAGGTCCATTTCTTGAGCTTATCCAGGTCCCTCTGGATGGCATCCTGTCCTTCAGACATGTCACCTGCACCACTCAGCTTGGAGTCATCTGAAAATTTGCTGAGGCTGCCCCTGATCCCTTTGTCTATGTCATTAATGAAGACACTAAACAGTACAGGTTATGACGCAGGTAGAGACCCCGAGCGACACTACTTATCAATAATGTCCACTAGGACTTTGAGCTGTTGACCACTACCCTCTGGACTGACCATCCAACTAACTCCTTCTCCACCTACTAGTCCACTCATCAAATCCATTCCTCTCCTGTTTAGAGAAAAGGATGTTGAAGGGGACCATGCAAAAAGCCTTACAGAAATCCAGATAAATTTCATCTGTAGGCCTTCCCTTGTTGTGGTATGTTTTCTTCATAATGGTTTAACCTGTTACTCCATTCGTGATTTGTTCCTAAGTTGTTCCTTCCAACACTGCTATCAATCAGAACTCAGGCCCTGTTCTAGAGTGCTCCCTGCCTGTCACCCTACCTAGCAGTCAATTCTCCCTAATGCAAACCCTCTGAGCTGTCTGTCTTGCCTAATCCTGCCCAGATTTCCAGAACAGTCCCAGGCAGTCCTAGATATCGCAACACCCTGCCTAAAACTCCTCCCTGGAAAGTACCTAAAACTCAAAGCCCCATTGGTCCATGTGACCTACTTCCCTCCCCTCCTTCCTCCCATTGGTCCCTGAAAATGTAAACCCCACCTGTTATTCTTCCCATGCACTCTCCTGGTTGGCTGAAGAATTGTAGCCTCTCCTGAGACCTCCCCTGTTTATAAATCCTTGTAGTCCTGTGTTCTGGGTCTTTAGTCCCTGCCTGGACCCTTCAGGGAATAATCTTTCGCTGGATTCCAAACTGAAGATCTCCTCCTCATCCTTTGTGTCTGTCACACACCTTGCTGTAAACAATTGCCATAGAGCATCAGCTCTAAGCTGCTCCTGGGGTCACCTTGCTCCCAAGAGGTGTCCCATTCCCAGCATTGTGCTGAGGTGAGAGCTAGCTTGGCTGAGGAGACTCCAGCACTCTTTCCTTTGTCGTGCAACGTGGTCATTCCATTATAGAATGCCACTAGGTTGGTTAGACAGGACTTGGTGAAGCCATGTGTATACATACATATGGCTTTGTATATATGAAACTTTTGACTACATACCTTAGCAGTATGAGTGAAAACTTGGGTCCACTGGATGCTATTTCAGTTTTACCTTATTAAGAGAATTTTTTCTATTCTTTTTTTGGGCTTTTAAAAAAATTTTTTTTAAATCTCCAGGTTTCAATTTCAATATTTAATTTCTAGTTTAAGATTTGATTTTATTTTCTTAAGAGAGAGTAATAAGTGATCATAAATGACAACTGTCATCTTAACCCTTTGATGTGGAAATATATCACTGGAATCCTAAAAGCTGAGAATTTTACACTGCATTTGACCTGAGGCCTTGGAACAGGCTTCCAACTTTGAGTGATAGCACTGACATTATGAGTGTGTCGTTTGATTAGAAGTGTGTGATGTCACAGGGTGGAAAATTTAGGGTTGAAGATTTTAGCATATAGTAATGTGTGTGAGCAAAGATTGAGGATTTAAGGTGTTGTCTAAGACCTTTTTACCACCTTTTTCCTTCTTCTTTATAGGTTTAGGTGTTTTTCTGTAACTGGGTGAAAAAGGTACACATTGCAGAGCTTTAGTGGTCATCATTGGGTCAAAACCATAAATAATATAGGTGTTATGGAGTAAATAGTACTTAAAAAACTTTGGGGAAAAAGTAGTAGCCATTTTGTCACATTTTTCTAGCATGCTAGTTAGAGCTCGTAGCTTGTGAGTCTGAAAATACTCTGTAAGTAGATAAGATATAATAAATCACCAAGTCTGAACTTGAACTTTTGTTTCCCATGAATCATTCATTCTAACCTTGGCAAGAACAAGAAAAAAGGACCTGTATCATAACAATATATAATAAATGTGATTTAGAATTTATTTTTTGTTCAAATAAACAGTTGGAATTGGAAAAAGTTTATAGAAGAATACAGTTCCCTCACTACCAAGGGGGAAGGCAGAAAACATCAATTGGTCAGGCTGAAGTTAACAAATCAGTTAAAACAACAAAATTGTGCATTAAAGTATCTACAATGAGAAGAGAATCAATGTCCCATCAAAACATGGATTTGCTTTACATTTACCCTGTTCCTTTATATTATCACCAGAGCATTAACTGAAAATGCTTGCAGCAGCCACATACAATAAGTTCAGTGTGCACACTTTTGCACAAAATAGTGTTATATGTCTGTCCCTCTCACATTCCAAGTAGATTTTGCCTTCAATCACAACTAACTGTTTTTACTTATATGATAATATCAGGTTAATTGTATATTATGTGTATGTATAATTGCATAAATATGTGTATTATCTTCTATTCAGCATTTCTGGTTTGAACAGATTCTTGAAACAACTAGCATTTTTTCAAGACAAACCTGTGTATGTAAAAAGCTCTTGTATGTGCTCTGACACCTGTATTTAAAACAATCATGGTATTGTACTAATCTTTTTTAAAAACTCAAGGCTACATAAATATTAGCTGATTTATTCTATCAATATCTACACTATCATGGTTTTGTGATATTTTTATTATCAGATACAGTAATCTGTAACTGTACACTAAAGGTCATGTTACGGTGTGCATGCTATGCTGGAACATAAATGTTTATAGCTGACCAAAATTTATCAAAGCAGGTGAAAATTTACAGTCTTATTTTTTTTGTATGAACTAGAATTTAATTTGCAATATTGTAACTTATTAAACAACATTCATATTGAAACACAACTTTGCAATGTTTATATTGTTAGTCTCTTCCTCGATGGTAGCTGTTAAAAATATTATTTGAGAGTGTCTGAAGATCACTTTCTGATTCATTTTCCTTGATGAATAGTACAAGCAGATTAGCAGGTCATACTTTAAACCAGTATTCCCTGTCCAACCCTGGATTATCTCCATTTGGAAGATTTTATGCAAAATCGGTTCACAAATACAATAAGGTTTTTGTACATGCTATTGAGAGGGTTTTATGTAAAATTATTAATTCAAAAGAAAAAATCAGAAATAAGGCAGTTATTTTTTACAATGACACACATATACATATACTAATATGAAATGAAAAAGAGTGTCAGGAGCACCTGTTCCAACATGACCCTCTGTGGCACAACAGTAGCGATGGAGGGAGGGGGATGTGTAGGACTATTTCTGACCTCTACAACAAAAGCACAGAACACTGGCAACTTCACTGAGAAACCCCTGTAAGGAGACATTCTCTGCTCTTGGTGTAGCACTGATAGAGTGTTGTTACAGACAATGAATGCCTTGCACAGTACGTTCAAATTGCAGTGGGAAATGACTGCTTGTTTTTATACCGGCAAAAGACTAGTTTTTACCACATTGTTTTACCTATGAACAGTCATGTCACCATTTTTTGAGGCTAATATATTTTTTTGCAAGATTTTGTCTTGGCTTTATTTCAAGCACTCTTAAAGTTCTGGAATGCTTTTCTTTTCTAATAATAATAAAATAAGTGAAAGTTCACATATTACAAAGCAAAATTTGGTTATTTCAAGCCGTATATAGAAGATGAATGAATCTGTGGCTATGCATATTTAAGGAGTTTGGTCAACAATAATAGAAGCTGTAGGCCCTAAAACAATATAATCCAGGGTGTTCTAAGTTCCAGTAGGGCAGAGATAGAGGATTTGTAAATTTATGTCACTTGAAAAAAAGGAAGATTATTTTATCCATTAATCTGGCTTCTAAAAGAAACGGGTTGAAAAAAGAGACCACCTACATTTCTCAGCTTAACAAGGAAAGCTAGTTTTCTTGGCACCTCATTGAACTGCTCAGGCTTCAGTTCATTTCATGTTTGCAGACTAATTTCTAATACATTGCTAGACCATATATTTCTGTTCTCACTCTTATTTAAGCACATGCTTAGCTGGGCTTCTCTCCTCTGCTGCCTAGTCCCTAGGGAAAAATCTTACTCATTGACCTTACTCTACTTAGCCTAGACTGGGTAGGACATTTTTTCCCTTCTGACATCACAGTTTATAAGGTTCCTAATTCAGTATGGATAAGGAACTTTTAGTGTTAATCACGTTACAAGTACAGTTATGTTCAAAGTAAATTCGTCACTATAATTTATTGAAGGGTGAATTAAAAGCAATTTTTTTTCTGAGTTTAGATCCTTATATGTTCAACTCATTCAAGCTACCCAATAATTACAGCCATTTTTACAATCAATAAAATCCCGTTCCATAATTAATTTACTCAGTAACTGGGGGGAATGGGCAACTGTTTTCTTGTTGATATAAATCTATAATAGATAAAGTCATATTTGATTTTCAGCTAGAAGATTTTCAAGAGTGTACATTTTTTCTTTAAGCAAATGTTTACATTGCTGTTTTATTTTGGACTATTGGCTTTAAGGTCCATACAGAGAAAGCAACTAACTATTGAAGTGGAGAAAGAGAATAAAAATGAATATTATGGTAATACAAATTTTTTAACATGGAGAAAAACAAACTTTAAAATTACTTTGCAATTGAAAATTGCATCTTGCTGAATCTGGAACTTAAGTTAACCAAAACTAAAATCTTTGAAACATAATTCTCTATGAGCTCAGACTAAAAGTCCTACTGAACAGCAGGCAGGAGAATTTTGCTCAACCTGAGATAAATAAATTGGTCAGAAATCTACAGAGAGAGAGTAAAAGCACATTTCTCCTCTTGAAGAGGGAAACCTTTAAAATTCCAAAGTGTTATTTCCGAGCGCAACATATTTAAGGAACTCAATAGAATCTGAGGAAGAGACAAACAGAGGCAAAAGACCTTGCACTGAAGCACAAAGATCATTTAAAGAACCAATTACTTAAATGAACCCAAGAATTAATCACTGACTTCTTTTTCCATTTCCATTCTGACCTGTGTGCTTCATTCATTAGGGAATAATAGCATGAACCCTCCTAGTAACAAGTGGGCACCTGAAGTAGTCTTCATTAATTTCTTTTCATTACGTTTATGGGTGTCATCTAAAAGCATTTGGGACAGGAGGTGAAAAATTACTCTCTTATACTGCCAATATTTCCAAAGGTTACATGATTATTTATTTTTTGCAAGATCGTCCCTAGAGAAAAATATTAGAAGCTCATCCTTCTCAAGTGCACAATACCATGAACATTTCAGAGACCTTTTGCAGGCTTTTTTTTCAGAAGAAGAACATAATTTGATCCTATTTTTAACCATATTTCATTGCATTGTAAAGCTCTGTCAGTCAGTTATAATGGAAACTATTAGGATGCCAAATGGAGGATTATCTTGTCCTGACTATGATCTCTGCAAGCATCATAAGTAAAGGAAGCTTGTAAAACCAAAGATACTGCTTTCTTTCAAGGATCCCAACATCATTTAGAAAGGAAAATAAAACAAAACAAAAAGATTTTGAAAGACATTTTTATATCTAGGTCTTAACTGATCTGAAATTTTGTGTTGTGCAACACAGCCTTTTGCAAGCTTTATATGAACAACCCAATTATTTACAAAAGCAAGAGAGCACATGAAGCCTGCATTTTTTAAGCTAATGCATTTAGTTCATTGTAATCTGAAAGCATCTGGAGGGACCACTTTTGTATTATAGGAAATTTATTCTATATTTGTTGGGATTGCAAAAAGCTTTGTGCCGTTTATAAATATTTAGCTCTTGACAATGATTACTGGCCTTTATCTAATGTGATCTGAGGACACAAGACTCCAAAATGTGTGCTATAATGCTGGAATGCAGGTGGCTGGAAAACTGCAAAACAATGCAATGCTTGTATTTTGTTCCAGTCATCCCAAAATGATAAACATTTAGCAGTGGTGCAGTATTACAGTCTGAGAAGTAAATTATTTTAATTTTCCCCAAATTGGAAAGACAGCTAAAACATTACAATTAGTAAAACAAGGAAAATATCATGATGAGTACATTCTGTACTGGATCTTTTTATTTCTGTCAACCTTTCAAAACAACTTCCTATACTTTGATATAGCACTTAACGTTAAGACTTGGTCCAAAATGAGATTTTCATGTAACATTCCAGCATAAATAGCCAGTGTGATGCATCAAGAATATTCTAAAAGTGCAACTTTGGCAATTATGAAAACAAAGAGTGAGCTGTGATAAACTTCTGCAAGATTCTTGCAAGATGAATATATTATTGCAAAAGAATTTAGGGCAATTATGTTTGAATCAAAGAGGAGGTTCTGCACTTTTTGATATGTTTTAACTGATTTGATTTAAAAATCTATGCTATGGTACAGAAGCATTTTAAATTATAAATTCCTGTAGATGAGAGTTTACAAAATCTCCAGAAATTTTTAAGCTAATATATGTTCTATGTACCTATTGAAGTAGAGCAATTCTGTATAACAATACTAAAGTATGTAATAGAAGGATTCAAGGAAACTGTAATAAAAATAGAAATTTACTTCAGTTGACTGAATCTTACATTAATTTTGCAAGATAGAATATAGTGGTATAAACAATGTAAAATTTACACAGTTAAAAATAATTAATACAGTCTACAAAAATACAATTTTAGTGGTAAATATTCTTAAACATAGTATTGAAGAAGGTAAAAAATGTTGTGGAAGTCTCTAATATTAAAGAAACTGTCTTTTAGTAAAGTCAATATCTGCAGACCAGAATAGATTGTGACCACTTTCTTCATCTCCTGCCTACAGTCATAACTGAAGTATAAAGGTATTCACTTTTTTTTTTAATATTTTTTTCCTTAATTTTCTTGTAGTGTAACTAAGCATCAAATGGTGTACTCTGGGAAAAAGGCCAAAAAAGTTTTACTTCCCACATGAACAATTTTGGCATCCAAATTCTGACAGAAATACAGCATGATTATGCAATTCCTATATATTTAATGAAATACATCTCCTGGTTTCTATGCACAGAAAGGTGGATGCACCGAAGAAGAACCCAAGAAATGAAATATGAGAAACAATGGGCAGTTAAGAAATCCATATCAGTCTAGGAGTGAATAACTTTCCTGATACTCTGTGATATTGAGCATATAAAAACCAATGAAATATGTCAGAATGTTGCAAAAGCAACATTATAAAACAGCACTTGTAAAGAAAATCCCGATTTAGACCTGTTATTAAACTAAAATTTATCTGAAAATCAATTTCCCACCTAAAAATACATATCCCAATTTTGAGAAGGCGGTTTCTGTGCCTCATACCTAAAGAACTTCAACCTTGGCCTGGACAAGTAACTCTTTCAGCAATAAGCTGCATCAGCTATACACAGAATCATCAGGCAGTCATCAGAGTGACAGCAGACTTCCCTGTAGCATGAAATTTATGTAACTGCATGCAGATGCACACCCAGACACATACATGGGTGCTACTTATATGAATTATATGCAGACAGACAAGGTCTGTATATATGTATATATTCACACATTTTCCATCTTTCAACTTTCCTGGTGACACTCAGGAGAAGCTACAGAAGCACCTTGGGGATGTGGTCACCAGGGTCATTCTCCAGTCCCTGCAGCTGCTCCGAGCTGAGGCTGAGCCATGGGGCCTGCCCTGGGCAGTGGCCATCATGTTGCCTTGGCCTTCACCTCCTACCCATGGATCTGCACAAGGCTTTGACCCCAAGAAGTGTCTGATGCCCAGGGCTGGGGCTGTCCCAGAGCCCCTGAGCTGCCCCACTCCAATCTGGGTGATGGGAGGATCCTGCCTGCCAGCTCCTCCCCTGACCCACTAAGTACCCTTCCTAACAATTCCTGGAGAAGTTAAAAATTCAACACATCCATTTAACAGCTATAGTTAGAAATATCCAGCTTCCTGAATGCCATTTCACCCCTTCACACTATTGGTTCCACAGGTCACTACAGCTCCTCAACTTAGAGTTTGAATTACACATATTTATGAATGACAGCAAAGTAATGGCAAATTAATGGCTTGGAATTTAAGCCCATGGGATACTAACTTTTCTGTACTCTGCAATTCTCAAAGGACCACAACAAAGATTTTGGTTTTTTTAATCGTCACAGCACCTATCAAGTCTCAAGTCAGTTTGAAATACTCTAATAATTAAAAAAAAAAAAAGGTATATCTAAACAGTGAGGCGGGATCTTGAACAGAAGTTATGCCTTTCAAAAGAAAGTGGAAAATACCAATAGTCAGTGGATATTAAGTCCAGGCAGGAGAGTAGGGAAGGAAAGCAGAGTGTCAAAGGAAGTGGAAAGGGAAACAAAAGACCTTGATTTTGAGGGCTTCTAATGACATAGTTTGGGGATAGGCTCCATGCTCCTTATTTCAAGTTTTAAAGATTAACTGTCATGAGAAAACCAGTTGTCAACATAAGTTTCAATTCACCAGCACTGTGTGAAAAGGAATGTGCTGACTTAGGCTTCCCCTTTTCACTCTTCTGCATATATACAGTTACTTTTTGTGTAGCTGTTCTCGTGTTTAGTAATTGAACATGTCTTCTTTCGACAAGCTGTGAATGAACAATGGGAAAAGACTTTCTAATATTGATGATTAATTTAGCTGCTCAAACAATGAAGTTATTTTTTCCCTCACTCATACTGACATAATTGATTTATACCAGTAGAATAAGCACAAATGCATGGCTTTGTTTCATCTAACTGTAAGAGACTTAAAGATCACAATTGCCTCAAACACTGTCAAGGCCACGGAAGGAATTTACCATAAGAAAGCCACCACTAGTGGGAACTTGAGATAAGCACAGAAGAGAGGAGCTTGCAGCAGGGAGGCACTAATTCCAGGCCGAGCACAGGTGAGGTCTAATTAGCACATTTTGGTTAGCAGAATGTGAGAAAGGAAGCAACTGTTTATCCCCAGCAACCACCCCATGGATACCTGGAACTTGGACTATATAGAGGTGGTATCTCCAGAAGAACAACTCTGGGATCACAACCACTGTGAAGACCACGGTGAAGAAGGATCAATGGAACACTTTTGGATCCATGGGATGGTGCTGTCTTCTGCTTAATCTCTTTTCTCCTCTGCATCTTTGTTGGAGGTTAGATTTGTTTGTTTGTTTGTTTTTTCTTTGGAATTTTTTCCCTCAAGTTGCTAAGACACTAAGGATTGAGTACTTGTCGGTACTTAACCAAAGACAAAAGAAGCCAGGGAAGAGAAGACAGAACCTGGTAACATGAGATTTGGGGCAGCAAAGGGATGGGCTGGGGAGCTGGGCACTCTTCCCCTTGGCACTTAGAGGAGAGGACGCCAGGCTGTTCACTTGCTGCGAGAGGAGTTTCACTGACACCACTGACCCCATTCCTGGGAAACCTACCACCATCTGCTCGTGTGCCCAGGGATTCTGAGCTCACCTCCTGTCCTACTGGAGCAGGCCTGAACCCGTCCCGCTGCTGTCATTTTTCCAGCCTTTCTTTGACGCTTTTGCCCATGCTGACCTCACACTCTTTGCTCAGCCAGGACGTCTCTGCTGCTCCAGCCACCACTGCAGAACTGCCCATCCACCTCATTGCCAGCCTGGGATCTCCCACCGTTACCGCTTGGTGCCTCAGAGCCACTGGGGATCAGACTGCCCTGGGATTTGTGGTCCCTCAAGGTTCTTGGTTCTGTCTTATTATTAATGCTGTAGTTGTTNCTGCACAAGGCTTTGACCCCAAGAAGTGTCTGATGCCCAGGGCTGGGGCTGTCCCAGAGCCCCTGAGTTGCCCCACTCCAATCTGGGTGATGGGAGGATCCTGCCTGCCAGCTCCTCCCCTGACCCACTAAGTACCCTTCCTAACAATTCCTGGAGAAGTTAAAAATTCAACACATCCATTTAACAGCTATAGTTAGAAATATCCAGCTTCCTGAATGCCATTTCACCCCTTCACACTATTGGTTCCACAGGTCACTACAGCTCCTCAACTTAGAGTTTGAATTACACATATTTATGAATGACAGCAAAGTAATGGCAAATTAATGGCTTGGAATTTAAGCCCATGGGATACTAACTTTTCTGTACTCTGCAATTCTCAAAGGACCACAACAAAGATTTTGGTTTTTTTAATCGTCACAGCACCTATCAAGTCTCAAGTCAGTTTGAAATACTCTAATAATTAAAAAAAAAAAAAGGTATATCTAAACAGTGAGGCGGGATCTTGAACAGAAGTTATGCCTTTCAAAAGAAAGTGGAAAATACCAATAGTCAGTGGATATTAAGTCCAGGCAGGAGAGTAGGGAAGGAAAGCAGAGTGTCAAAGGAAGTGGAAAGGGAAACAAAAGACCTTGATTTTGAGGGCTTCTAATGACATAGTTTGGGGATAGGCTCCATGCTCCTTATTTCAAGTTTTAAAGATTAACTGTCATGAGAAAACCAGTAGTCAACATAAGTTTCAATTCACCAGCACTGTGTAAAAAGGAATGTGCTGACTTAGGCTTCCCCTTTTCACTCTTCTGCATATATACAGTTACTTTTTGTGTAGCTGTTCTCGTGTTTAGTAATTGAACATGTCTTCTTTCGACAAGCTGTGAATGAACAATGGGAAAAGACTTTCTAATATTGATGATTAATTTAGCTGCTCAAACAATGAAGTTATTTTTTCCCTCACTCATACTGACATAATTGATTTATACCAGTAGAATAAGCACAAATGCATGGCTTTGTTTCATCTAACTGTAAGAGACTTAAAGATCACAATTGCCTCAAACACTGTCAAGGCCACGGAAGGAATTTACCATAAGAAAGCCACCACTAGTGGGAACTTGAGATAAGCACAGAAGAGAGGAGCTTGCAGCAGGGAGGCACTAATTCCAGGCCGAGCACAGGTGAGGTCTAATTAGCACATTTTGGTTAGCAGAATGTGAGAAAGGAAGCAACTGTTTATCCCCAGCAACCACCCCATGGATACCTGGAACTTGGACTATATAGAGGTGGTATCTCCAGAAGAACAACTCTGGGATCACAACCACTGTGAAGACCACGGTGAAGAAGGATCAATGGAACACTTTTGGATCCATGGGATGGTGCTGTCTTCTGCTTAATCTCTTTTCTCCTCTGCATCTTTGTTGGAGGTTAGATTTGTTTGTTTGTTTGTTTTTTCTTTGGAATTTTTTCCCTCAAGTTGCTAAGACACTAAGGATTGAGTACTTGTCAGTACTTAACCAAAGACAAAAGAAGCCAGGGAAGAGAAGACAGAACCTGGTAACATGAGATTTGGGGCAGCAAAGGGATGGGCTGGGGAGCTGGGCACTCTTCCCCTTGGCACTTAGAGGAGAGGACGCCAGGCTGTTCACTTGCTGCGAGAGGAGTTTCACTGACACCACTGACCCCATTCCTGGGAAACCTACCACCATCTGCTCGTGTGCCCAGGGATTCTGAGCTCACCTCCTGTCCTACTGGAGCAGGCCTGAACCCGTCCCGCTGCTGTCATTTTTCCAGCCTTTCTTTGACGCTTTTGCCCATGCTGACCTCACCCTCTGCTCAGCCAGGACATCTCTGCTGCTCCAGCCCCCACTGCCGAACTGCCCATCCACCTCATTGCCAGCCTGGGATCTCCCACCGTTACCGCTTGGTGCCTCAGAGCCACTGGGGATCAGACTGCCCTGGGATTTGTGGTCCCTCAAGGTTCTTGGTTCTGTCTTATTATTAATGCTGTAGCTGTTTGTTTGTTTGTTTGCTTGCTTTGCTAGATATATATATATATTAGTAAAAAAACTGTTATTCCCATTCCCACATCTTTTTACCTGAAAGCCCTTTAATTTCAAATTTATAATAATTTGGAGGGAGGGGTTTTGCATTCTCCATTGCAAGGGGAGAGCTCTGGCTTTTCCCTAGCAGACACCTGTCTTTCAAACCAAGACACTCTTTCTTATTTCTTTCTATTTCTCTACCTCACATTTATTAAGTCAAATCTATACTACTGACTTCAGCATATGGTCTCATTTGCACCTTAATTTGGACAGAGACATTTCTCAATAATCAGATTCATACACTAACACCACTTTTTAAGTCCTTCAAGATAATTTTCTTCTGCTACTTGGTTTACTTCATCAGGAAGTAACTCCAGAACTCACCAACTATTGTCCATCAGATTATGTGTACTGTAAGTCTGTAGTCAGCAGAATATTTACTGTTTCTTTAAATCACTGTAAAAGTACACTGAGAAGGTCACAGTAAGAATAGGGATTTATGCTCAGGGCTTTCATTTGCAAAACTGTATGGTCATATTCTAAAGAAACTTTTAATAGAGAACTATAATTTTGCAAAATTTCTTGCAAGTGACTCAGTCTTCAGCTGTAGTAAAGTCCAATGCTTTGTAGACACTGCAACCCACACCAGCTGTAACATTGATGAAGTAATAGGACTATCTTTAGAAAATCATGCTTTAGATTAAAACTTATTAATTCTAAAAAAATCTATTAAAATCTTAGCTTGATCTGTATTACATTACCCTCCCTATCCTAATTAATTCATTATAGTAAGTGAAAGAATTTGGACTTATGAAAATGTACATTTTTCTCTTTCAGTTCACCTTCAAGAAACCTACTGAAAATTTTTGGACATGTTTCAAGAAGCTGTTTAAAAATAAAACCCACATTTTTTGTGTAATATCATAGAGGGACAGAAGTTTAAGAAGGATGGCAGTTACATTATGAGCAATACTTTGCTCTGGATAAAAAGCCCATACTTTAAATGCCACATCTTAAAATATATGTCTAAGTCAGTGCATTAAGACATTATTCCACTATTATTAAACCAGTACACATTGAGACTAATATTGTCACTCCAGCCACTTATTGGCATGTTTTGTTATCCAGTAAAATCGCCATTATGTTTAAAATTTA
The DNA here is from genome assembly GCA_013398995.1 of Alaudala cheleensis. Lineage (NCBI taxonomy): Eukaryota > Metazoa > Chordata > Aves > Passeriformes > Alaudidae > Alaudala > Alaudala cheleensis. The sequence continues at coordinate 75,657 of VWYE01026887.1, forward strand.
ACAATCACTTCCTAGTTTAAGAGTTATAACACTGTGTTATAGCAATATCTTTTTCAGTATCTGCTACCTTCTTCTGGCTTTCTGGATTTAAAGGTTACAAAAAGACTCATAGCTGTCTAGGAAGTCTTACAAAGTGAAGGAAGACTGGTCTTACGTTGCTGTGAAAGTGAGTACGGTATGTATTGTGTGTACTGTGATTTCCCCATTTTTCTGAGCAAGTGTAAAACCCTTGCAATGAAATATGCTTTTCTAATACATTCCTCGATTGATATCATGCAAGAGGAAAAAGCAAAAAAAAAAACCAAAAAGTATTTTAAGCTCCCCAGTGGAAAAATGGGTTTAGGGCCCTATGGCTAATTTTTTACAAATTTGTAAAATACTTCTACAATAAAATTACGGTTCTATTGCATGAAACTACTTCAGGCAAAATACCTAGAGAAACCTACGGAGAAGAGAAAGCCTCAAAGATTGTCAAATTGGAGTTTACAGTAAAAAGCATGAGAACTAGATGGTTGTCCAGAAACATATAAAAGAAGAAAAAACCCATTTAATAAAAGCCAAAAAAACCCCAAAACAAAACAAAGAAATAACCCAACCAAAAAAAAACCACAAAAGGGATGATTTCTTTTCCCAATCAAGTACATTTTTTTCAGTACCTACTTGTTTTCTATCCTAGTCTGGACATTCTGGCTAACTTAAAGAAAATTATCTTCCCAAGGAATGCAGGAGACTTGCATGGCTCAGTGTTGTGTGTAAAAAGAAGATTTCTTCATCCCTTAGTGTGAGGAGATTTTCTTGACCCTCAGTGTTTGACTGGCCTGTCAGCACCCCAGGAAAGGAGACCCTCATACCTGACCAGTCTGTCAGTGCCCCTTTAGGGGAATCCTTCTCTGAGCACTGCTGCTGGACTGGAGGGCACTTTGACTGACTTATTCAGGGACACACACCAACAGCACAAGGGAGGTCCTTCAGAAGGTCTTCCCACTTTATGACCCCTCAGCAGGTCTTACACTCCATTTAAGAATGTTACTTGTTGCCAGGAGCTGCCAGCACCCATGAAAGACTCACACCAACAGTTTACAGGACAACATTCTGTATTAATATAAAATTGTGGTGGTGAGAGTATCTGACTGCAAAAATGTATTCAAAACAAAATACAGAGAAGATCTCCTCCTCAGTAAAAATACTGAGCACACACAGAATGTGGTTCTATCTCAGGAGGTGTCCCTGTGGGGGAGAAAACAGGTTCAGTCTATAACAATTAGGCAACAATGAACCAAGTTTAATGAAGGAGAATGATTTTGCCACAGTTGTTGGCTCAGCAGCAGGACATCTACTCTTATCTCCCTTGGTGAACAGTTGCTATGTGGTTTATCAGCTGCAAGAACTTGTACCATCAAATTCCCCTCCCTGCAAGAATATCTACAGAGAGTGGCCACAGTATTTACCCTCTGCTCCACCCTCTGTTCCATCCCCTNCCAACAGTTTACAGGACAACATTCTGTATTAATATAAAATTGTGGTGGTGAGAGTATCTGACTGCAAAAATGTATTCAAAACAAAATACAGAGAAGATCTCCTCCTCAGTAAAAATACTGAGCACACACAGAATGTGGTTCTATCTCAGGAGGTGTCCCTGTGGGGGAGAAAACAGGTTCAGTCTATAACAATTAGGCAACAATGAACCAAGTTTAATGAAGGAGAATGATTTTGCCACAGTTGTTGGCTCAGCAGCAGGACATCTACTCTTATCTCCCTTGGTGAACAGTTGCTGTGTGGTTTATCAGCTGCAAGAACTTGTACCATCAAATTCCCCTCCCTGCAAGAATATCTACAGAGACTGGCCACGGTATTTACCCTTTGCTCCACCCTCTGTTCCATCCCCTCCATCCCCTTAGCAAGTGCTTCTAGTTGCAGATCATGTGTATGAGGAATCATTGTGGGATAGGCTTCAAGCATTCCAGATCCATTCCATCCAGGGAGTAGAAGCTGCCTTTTACCCTATAATTTCCATCCCCTAATCTTACTCCTAGTCATCTCTCCACACTCAGTAAGGACATTCTGGTCAAACTGAAGTGTGAGAAGAAAATTCACATGCCATGTAACCTGGGATGCATATCCTAGGATGAATATAGGGAAAATTCCCAGATGGGTAAGGATAGCATTGTCAAAGTTAAAGTGCAGCTGGAGCTGAATTTGGTTATGAATGCAAAGAAAAGAATTTACCGACATGCTGGTCAGAAAAGGAAGATTGAAGAAAACTGTGCTGTCCTACTATAAGGTGGCACAGGTGGTGACAATCAACATGACAGAGGCATTCATCAATATTTTTTGTCTCAGTTTTCAATAATTTCTCTTCCTGCAGCCCTCAAGCCCTGAAACTCCAGAGAGGGAGTGGGGGAATAAAGTCTCTTTGCTCCCAGGATAAGATCAGGTTTGAGACCACCTGAAGAAACTGAAAATGAACTGCTTGGGACACAACAATATGCATCCCAGGGTACTGAGGGAAATGGCTGGTGTAGTTTACCAAGCCATTTTCTGTGATATTTANATCTTACTCCTAGTCATCTCTCCACACTCAGTAAGGACATTCTGGTCAAACTGAAGTGTGAGAAGAAAATTCACATGCCATATAACCTTGGATGCATATCCTGGGATTAATGCAGGGATAATCCCCGGATGGGTAAGGATGGCATTGTGAAAGTAAAGTGCAGCTGGAGCTGAATTTGGTTAGGAATGCAAAGAATAGTAAGAAAAGAATTTACAGACATGCTGGTCAGAAAAGGAAGATTGAAGAAAATGTACTGTCCTAGCTATAAGGTGGCACAGCTGGTGACAATCAACATGACAGAGGCACTCATCAATATTTTTTGTCTCAGTTTTCAATAATTTCTCTTCCTGCAGCCCTCAAGCCCTGAAACTCCAGAGAGGGAGTGGGGGAATAAAGTCTCTTTGCTCCCAGGATAAGATCAGGTTTGAGACCACCTGAAGAAACTGAAAATGAACTGCTTGGGACACAGCAATATGCATCTCAGGGTATTGAGGGAAATGGCTGGTGTAGTTTACCAAGCCATTTTCCGTGATATTTAAATGCCATGGTAACCAGACAAAGTCCTCAGTGAAAAAAAGGTAGGAAGGAGGACCCTGGGAACTACCTCACTTTGCACAGTAATGTCATGAAGTAAATCCTCCTGCAGGACTGTCAAAACATAAAAAACAGCTTCACCAAGAGCAAATCATCCCTGACTAATCTAGTGGCTTTCTGTGACAGAGTGATGGAGTGACTACAGTAGTGGACTAGGCAAGAGCTACAGTTATAATGTACCTAGACTTCTGTAAGGCCCTTGATATGGGTCTCCACAGCGTTATCCCCCCTATATTGGAGAGATATGGGTTTGATGGGTGGACAGTTAGGAAATTGGCTGGATGGCATCTAGAGGGTTACAGTCAACAGCTCAGTGTCCAAGTGGGAACCAGTAATGGGTAGTGTTCTTTGAAGGCTTGTCCTGGGACAAATACTCTTTAATATCTTTATTAATGACATAGACAAAGAGATCTACTGTACCCTTAGCAAGTTTACAGATGGCACCAAAGCTGAGGGGTTGATCCACTTGAGGGATGGGACACCATCCAAAAAAAAAGGATACCACCTCAAAAACTTGAGGAGTGGGCCCATGCAAACTTCATGAAATTTAAGACGGCCAAGTGGAAATTCCTGGACTTGTATTGGGGCAATCCCCGGTATCACTAAATATAGGGCTGTGAATGGAGCAGGCCAGTGGAGAAGGAGTTGGGACTACTGACAGACAAAATAGTAGATGTAAGCTGGTGATGTGCATTTGAAGCCCAGAAAGCCAACTGCATCCCATTAAAAGAAACATGGCCAGAAGGTCAAATTAGGTAATTTTTAAAATTAAATAGTTTAAATAAATGCAGTGACTAAATTATTTTGGGGAATATTGCCTGAAAAAAAAAAATACAAAAAAACCCCAAACAAACAAACAAAAAACAGAGAAGAAACCACAAAACAAAACAAAACACACACACACAAAAACCCTTGTCATTTTAATGTGTTATTTTTTTCCCAGAGAAGACCAAAAAGTAACATTTTTTGGCTTACATAGAGCTTATCAGTAAAGAGGCAAAAAGAAAAATAACTTTATAGATGCCTATGGTTCTAGATATCAAGGTTTTTATCTGTCCACCTAAGAAGAATGCAAGTTGAACGCCGAATCACAACGTATTGGTCCTTGAAGTAGTTATTTAACTGTCACATTATATAAATGTATATCCAAAAAATAATCAGGGAGAAAACTGTACTTGAAAGGAAAGTTGCCTTCATGGAAAAATGTATCCAAACTGTGATAAAAGAATACTTGGGTACACAGGAAACTATTGTTTTGCCACTTCTGTCCTGATTACATACTTTTGTCACAATGATGTTTCAAGAAGTTAACTTGGCAAACCTTTATTTTAACTAAATTTTAAATTGTTTATGAATGTTTACTTGACAAAATTAAAGAAAAATTTCTCTTCACAAGACATCTTACCCATTTACTTGTGCATGCACACATGTGCACATAGATGCAGAAGTCAACTGACCAACTGCAGCTGTAAGGTATCTGAACTGGGCCAGATTCTTCTTGCCTTTGTCACTGAAGTTTACTAATCTGAAAGCTATTGACTAATTACTTACCTCTGGAGACACTCAGTCAATGCTGGATGATGCCAAGAATTGCCAGATCCATAACAGAGTTTAACAGTGAAAAGGTTATGTTGGCCAAACCCAGAAATACCACTCTTACACAAGTAAGATCAGCAATGAAAGAAGCAGACATGAGACTTGTGGGCTGAAATGATGTACATGAAAAGGGAAATATAGTGAAGAACACAACTTCTTTTAAAGCTTCAAGTTTAAAAAAAGCATATTAAAGGAGACAGAATGTATTATAATTTTTGTCTCAATACAGAGGACTTATTCTGATTTGTCCACCCATTAAGAATATTTGTTTGAAGTACAAAGTTAAAGGTTTCTCTCCAACCAGGAAAAGTGGTTTTTTGCACTCTGATGCCTCTCAACAGTTTTTCACTTGACAAAGTATGTCTGCTCTGGATAAAAAGAATCCTGTCCAAATGTTTGCTGTCTCTATAGCCACTCAGAAGACTTTTAGACTTGTAGTAAGAATCTCAGTGAGAAATATAGCAATATCAAAGTGGTGAAGCGGCAGTCTTCCTTAAAGTAACTGCATGGTGTTCTCACAGTAAACACAAATAAAGTAAATACCAGCATGTCTGAAACAAAAAAGCTGAAGATAAATAAAATCTTGTAAATATTTGACTACTGGACTTACACATTTTTGTTTCCAAAACTTTTGGGCAAAAATGGGAACAGAACGACTCATTTATGATCTCAAAAAGTGAAGTTCCAGTAAACTTTTGACTTTGTTTTTATAAAGAAATAAAATTTAGTTTGACAGCACCATACTGAATGGTTGATTAAAGATGGTAATTTACATTCCTTCTGTATTTTCCCCTTACTTACCAGACTTTGATCAAAAATGCTACTTTTCATCTTGGTAAGTTGGATGCTTTCATATACTTAAAGTCTCAAAAAGAAAATATGCATAACCACATTGAAAAATGATTGATGCTAAAGGGGGAAAGTTGGGTACCGTTTGACCTGGGAAAGTTCCTGCTATTAAATATGTTTTAATCTACTTTCATTTCTTCTTCGTACAAACCAGGCAATGGGTAATGCACTTTAAAAATGAGACATCTTTAGAAGAATTCAATAAGAAAGATATTCCTGTAGCCCTGCCTTTTTTTTTTTTTTATAATCACAGATTACTTAAGAGAGTCCATAGACTTTGGCCCTCAATCTTTAATAAAATGTATGGAATTTACTCTGTGAGACCTCATCTTAACTATGGTTATTCTTCAAGTGGTATGGTATGCAAATTACTTAGTTTCTAGGAGGAGCACATTTTGACTCACCTCAGTTAATCTCTTAAAGTCTCAAAACAGAGAAAAGAGATACATAGTTTGGAAGGAAAAGTTTCACTTTGCAAGATTGGCATACCCTCTGCTGTGCCCTCATTGTAACATTGCCTGACCCTTTCAAGAGACTAACATAGCCATGTTTCTTAAAAGACTTTGACTGAACTTTATAATTGCTGTCATTTCAACCACAAAACACAGTACATTTCTAAATGTGATAGAAGTATCTGTTGCTCTATAAAATAAGACTTCAATTCATAGGAAGTTCTTTAGGATTTGTACCAATCTGATGATATATCTTCAACTTAAATAATGGTTTTAATGATATTTGCCTAGAGAATCACTCTCCTGACAAGTCTACAATATGATGAAAACATCATGTTCTTCTCTCTAACCCATCCTTTCTCTTGCATAAAAAGGAAGTCTTTTGGGCCAATTACTTTCCTGCAGGATAATTCACAGATATTCTAAGCCTTCTGGGTTAACAGAAGCTAATTACATGCAGGTTCCCAAGAAACCCACATTTTTTGATCCTAGCAATAATTGCAGCATGGTGATTAAAAGAAGAAACTATGTCCTGTAAACTCCCACAAGTTGAAAAATTAAAAAACCCGAGATATGCCAGATTTACACATTTGGAGGACTAAATGAATCCATATAATTGTCACACACAATTATGCAAAAGCGTACTAGAATTAGTACATCACATTAATCCTGAAGATTCCACTTTTTAAATGCAATTCTTTATCTACCTAACAAGGCCCAGAAATAGAAAAGAAATATGGTCAAGATTTTACATGGAGTTATATGAAAAGACAAATAAAAAAGGGAAAAATATAATTACATACTAATAGATTAACTTTTTTATTTCAGTATCATTTAAAATGTCCTATCCACAGAAAACTATTTTGGCTTTTAGCCCACTGATAAAGCCTTAAAAACTATAAAAAATAATCCTTTCTCTAAAGAAACAAAGCAAGTTTTCCTTAATTTCAGAAACTCCATTCTAGTATAATATCTGCTAAGTAGTCTAGAATGTTCAGCAGCACACAGTAGAATTGTCAGCTATTCAACAGTCTTTTTGGTTAAAGTTACAAGTTGTCACTTCACACTCATTTCACAGCACAATATATTCTGTGTTATTTTCCACCTCATGCAGTGATTGCAGAACTGAATCAGAGTCAGACAACATCACACCTGTACATTACTTTTACTTTACGCAGATAAAGGACTTCAGAAAGTACAAGGCAATGAAATACAAGACATGTTGGGCCCAATTATGTGTTGTTCTAGAATACTTTTCCCAGTTCTGGACATATATTTAATCCAGGCCAGACACCATGGGGGAATATCCCAAGCATAAAAGGGTTATCCTCAGCAGAATCACAGCTACATCTTTGCCCCTGTTCTTTCCAATCTTAACTCCACATGAGCAGAGATGAAGGCAAGTATGGATTTTCTTCTTGATTTCACTGCAGATACATCAAGATGACAAATAAGAATTTATCTGACTTTTACCTTGGTTACAGTTACCACCAGAAGATTTTAAGAATCTGAAGGATCTGAAAGATTTCTGGGCAACAAAAAAAGTACAATTTATATGCAAGACTGCCAGTGTCAGCATCAACAAGGAATAAGCATGGATTTGGAAGTTATTGTGATTTGCTGGTTTATATTAGCTGTAGTAAAAAAATAGAGGAAATAAATTTGAATTGAATAGAAGATAACAATATAAAAAGCTTGTTGCAAGTAATTTCTGTTTCAGTACATTGACCTTTAAAAAAACTATAATTCCAAATTACTCAATATTCTTACTCTACAGCGGTGGGCGATCATGTTCACTACAGATAATAAGAAGTACTAATGGTCAACAATGTGTACTGAGCATAGCAGAATGTATTTGTGTAATATGGAGGAATGCAGTTCAGTAGTCCCACTTGATAAGATTCATAAATAACATTAGAACAATTTAAATATGATGGAATGGACTACTTAAAGAATCCGTGCACATGCAGCAGTTTTGACAGTATGCATTTAATGCATATTATTGCCAATAATGGTTAAAAAAATGCATTTTATTAGAATGGTCAGAGGAGATAAAATTGAATAAGATACAGCAAATCATGAAGTATAAAATAAACCTCTGAGATTTTAGTAAACACCAAGGAGAACAAGGAGGATGAGAAGCTGGTGTCATGAAACAGCAGCATCATGATCTACATTTCTTGATTATGATATATGACGTGATATGATGTATTGCAGTATGACATAGTATAATATTTAGCATTAAATAATAAAATAGAATTTAACAAACAATAAAGACAGGTGCAATTCAAAGGCAAACAACGTGAGGATAAGGCAAAAGCAATTCTTTATAAAATGTTGCATTAAAGTGTAGAAAACAAGTCAATGAACTAAATCATACATATAAATGTTACTATTTTCTCTTAAAAAGATGAAGACGATGAAATCTCCAACAATTTCTGTGAGAGCTGACATTCTGTCCTGTAGGCCAGATGGACTTACATAATAAAATTTTGATTTTTGTTTACATTTTTGATCATCTTTACTAAATAAACCATACCAGAACATAAAATACATTTTTTCACTTTGTGAACTGACAAAGTTAGAATAAAAAATATACCCTTTTTAGTATCCTGACAGTACTTCTAAATATGATCTATAAACACTAATGATTTCTGTTTGAGTGTTTGTCCTTTTTTGATCTCACTAAAATGTAAACAAAATCTTTAATATCCAAAGATTAATTATATTTGCAGGCTGGAAAACTGAACAGTATTGCAGATTCACTGTATCACATTCAATTCCTCAAAGTTAATTAAAAAAAAAATTACATGAATTAAGGTTCTGCTATTTCTGACTTCAGAGAACAAAATATATACTTTCAGAAAAGCTTCATAATATGTTAACAGATAAATTAGAAACTCATAAATCAGATAAAGTGTCTGCTGAGTTGATGACTTCTTCATGGCATCATCTGTAAATTCACCTATTTAACTTATGATAATCTTTACCTAATAGAGAAGTTCACTCCCAGATCAACCTCTACAGCCTGATAGACACTAATTATACTTTCTTTTGAACATCTCTTGCTTCATTAAGTGAAAGTTAAAAAATCTAATACATTCAAAATTTAAACATTTATTATAATTTTTTGTCTTTCATGGAAAAATTACTATATTTGGAGTAATTGAGGTTTAAATTTTGTGAGAAGGTAAAAGGTGAAAATAATTGATGTTTTCATCATATTTGCTGATATGAAAGCAGTTCCAATTTTCAACAACTGAACAAAAAATAATTTTGTCCTTAGCAATAAGTACGTAAAAAAAATCCCCCTCTCAGAAAATGCTAATTAAAATACAAATTGGTCTTTCCTATGCCTAACAAATTGCCCACATTAACATTTTCTTTTTCTGAAAAAGGCTGTTTTATAAGACAAATTTCTAGCTCCCCTTTTGTAATGATTACTTATTTACACAGCTGTGAAATAGTAATACTGAAAAGAGGCCCTAAGGTTCAATTAGTTTATCCCTTGTCTTGGGGAATGTTTTACCATTATAGCCGTCATTCTGGACAGGTGACTACTTAATTTATTCTTTAAAAATCCTTGCAAGGGAAGATGATCCCCTTGTATAGTCTATTCCAGTGTGATACTATCTCTTAAGAGGAAATCTTTCTGAAGAGCAGATCTAAATCTTCCATCTTGCAGTTTAATCTGCCTAGTTCCTGTGTCATTCTTTGTAGGCACGGAAAACAGGTTATACCTCATGCCTGTTTGCAAGACTACAAGGTATTGAATTGTTATTTTCTTCCCCTTGGGACATACCATTCCAGCTGTCTTCATCTGCCATACTTCCTGGGTCTTAGATAATTTTCCTCTTTCATGAGTTCCTGCTAAATATAACTTCTAAGGTGCAACACACCAAACCAGTTCTAATACACTTATATTTGTCTATAAGTGTATGTTTAAACATGCTTATGATTGTGGTTTAAGTACACATTATTTGTATACTCAAGTTACTTTATGGTTCTTATTGGAATTAATGCTGAGTCTCTAAAGCATCAGAGGAGACCTCCACTTGGATAATCTTGTAAAAGCATGAACATTCATATGTGGAAATCAAAACATTTAAGTTAGTGGAGTTTTTTCTTTACTCCCTTTTTTCTCTTCAAGCAAGGTGTAAGCTGCTGGGTGGGCCTATGTGTGGAGAAGACAAGTCTGCCCAATGCTGCACACAGATATTCCAGTTGGCTCCAGCAGCCCCACCACATAAATGACAAAACAAGCTGAAAATAGGTCAAAGATATAATATTTAAATCTGTATTTAAAAATAAATTCAATCCATTAAAACTATTGGCAAGTTGCACTGTGTTAAGACCACGTGTCTTGACCCTACCTCCTCTTGGAATTTCTATTAGCTGAACACCTCTGGTACCGGGAGTGGTAGCTATATTTGCTCTTTTCTATATATTTTCTCCTTCTCTTTCTTCTCCATCTTTTAATTTCCTCTTCATGGAGTTTTGCATAACTTATAACAGATGGGCTTGCACCTTGCTAAACTATATAGGCTAAGTTAATGATTTGTGAAGTGTTTTGATTGAATGCTATTCCAACTTTTGCCAAAGTTCTCTGATTTTCTAAAGTTGCTAGTAATGGGGTTTTTTGTTGTTTTGACCTCTTGAGAATATCCTGTTGTTATTTCTCTTGTGCATCAAACTGAGAGTGCAGAAAACAAATGTAAGCCCCTCATTAAAAAGGGTAATTGAGAAAGTTTTTGAGGCCTTACTCACCACTTCTCTGGCTCAAAGATACTTTCGTGCTATTTAGTCAAATGACTTAATCTCCTCCAAGAAGCTGTTAACCTTCAAAGGGAATCCTGTATTCACAAACCCTGATATCAACAGCACTGTGCAAACAGTTATTAAAGGGCAGAATTTGTCAATTCCTGTTCTGGGCCTTCTGCCTTACCAGCAGAACTGAAGAGAACATCACCTGGCTCCTCCATGTATTTTGAATACTGCATGTCTGATGTTTCATGCTTTCCAGATCACCCTGGCATGAGTAGCTGGAGTGAGCTTAGATAATGACTTCACAACATCCAGAATATGAGGAAGAAGCAAACATCCCTAGATGAAAAATCAGGTATAGCAAGCAGGGGCCTCCAATCATTTTTCATAGTCCCCTAATACTGTTCTTCCCAGCTTCCTGCTAGAGGTCCTGTGTATCTCAAACACATTCCCCAGAGACATTCTATTTAATAACACTCCAAGCTTCTCTCCAACCACAATGGCATTTAATCCTTCTGTAATTGCAAGTCACAGGGGCATTCCTCCTGGTACATGAAGTCACTGGCTTGCAGCCTCAATCTTGATGGTAGTTTCCACTTCCCAACTTTACAGAAGCAGGCTGTTCATGCCCCTCTGTTGCAGGGGAAAGTTCAGGTTCTTGAAGATGCAAGGTCTTAGAGTAAATCCAATTGTTCTTTCTCCCCCTCTCTGATGGTGTACAGTATGATGATCTCCTCCCCACAGCTCTTCCATGATAGCTTCTGAACTCTGTGCCTCCTGCACACTAGAAGACTACACATCCCAGCATGAGGAGCAAGTCTTATGCAATTCCTATTGCCTGAGGCTTGCAGATCTCATGTTGGTTCTGAAACTCTGAGGCCCAAAGTCCAACTGGAAAGAGAAAGTCCAGCATTGCCCATGGACTGTTCCCTGAGATATATGATCTCCATATCTCAGGGTGTGAGTGTTGGATACAGAAAATTTATAAGTCCTCCTGCTATCCTCGTACTCTTCTGCACAAACTGCTGTGTTTCAGGAGCTGTGCTCCAGATCTGGCTCTTAGATTTCTCCATAAGCAAGTGTTAAAAGGGGGCTTGAGCCTTCTTAAAGTCTGCAGGTCCCTAAGGCTTAGACACACCATGATCAAGGACAGCTGTGAGAATCTGTTACAAGCTGCTTGGGGTACCCTTGTCTTTAGTTTTACTTAGACACATAACACTGTCGAGTCCTTAAGTGTCACATCTACATGTCTTTTAAATATGACCGGACATGCTGACTTAGCCACTTCCCTGGACAGCTCTCGGGTTTCTGGGTCTTATGAGTCCTAAGATGTAAGGAGAAGTCTTTTTTTTCCAAGCCCCATGGCAGAAATGAAGTCCAGAGTCTCTCTCTCGCTCTTTGCTTTCCAAGGTTGTTTATTCTTCTCTTATCTATTACATTCTTTTCTGCCCTGCCAGGTCTGTTCAGCAGCTCAGAGTGCCAGATCTGAACCTCCTCCAAGGGTGGTGTTAACCCTTTATACTGAGCACTACCATGTTTACAATTAATTACCAATACCTATGACCTATGTTAGACAGTGTCTTTCTATTCTAATCCAATCCAAAAGTGCTGTCATCACAGCAGATGATGGAGGACCAGAAGAAGAAGGGCAGGGACAAGCCCAAATCCCTCCATCTTGTCCTTCTGACCCCCATTCTAAAAAACCCCAAAATTCCACTTTTCACCCTGTGATATATTGCTTTTAATTATAATTACACTCTTATGGCTTTCAACTCCTCACATAAGGTTGGCAGATGTTCCCATGGACTAAAATCAAAGGCACTGGTACTTTTGACTCTGTGCCAAGGTTCCTGGGCCCCTTGCCAGGGTCTCGGACCACACAGGGCATCCAGAGGAATGTCCTGGGCTCCAACAGACAGCCTGATGGAATGCTTGAAAACCCTTCCTGTGAAGAAATACTTTCTAATACCTAATTTAAACCTCCCCTGATTTAACTTGAGGTCCTTTCCTCCCATCTTATCTCTTGTTACTTGGGTCAAGAGACCAATACTCACCTTTCTATACTCTCTGTTATAGTAGTTGTAGAGAGCTTTAAGCTCTCCCCTAAGCTTTCTTTTCTCTAGACTAAACAACCTCCATTCCTTCAGCCACTTAATCAGCAGGAGGACTCAAGAGACCCCTCACACTCTTCCAAAGCTTCCCAGGAGTTCACAGATACCAGGACAAGTACCCAGAAGGTCAAGGTGATCTCAAGGTGATCAAGAAGATTCCAGAGACTGCTGGGCAAACTGGCATATCCACTGGGGGTCCCAGCAATCTGCTCTGTATCCAAAGTATGCACTCTTGGAGGACCAAAGCTTGGGACAAAATCCAAGAACTGTGACACACTGATTGTGTAAAACATCCTGTGCATCATTTCCAGTATTAAGGGTATTATCTTTCTTCCCTAGGATAGATTAAAAATATATACTGCTTCCATGTTTTGTAAAAGAACATTCATATTTCTGTGTAATAATAATATAAAAGCATAAAATATATTAGTATCTTGAGGGATATAACCTGTCCTGTGTTTTTTCATGAGACGGAGGAAGAGACTACAGATTCTCTTCTATTCTGTTTCAAGGTAAAATAATGCCTTTCTGAGAATTTCATTTTGAGAAAAATAAGTAATCCTATTGCAGCTCTCCATCAGCCAAGCTACCCCTTTGTTTGTGCACTGTATAAATCAGCAGGCAAAAAAAGCCCACAGTGCTCCCCAATAATTAAAACATGACTTAAATTTCTCAAGAACCTTACACATATCTGTATCTAAGGCTTTCTGTGCACCTTGATACAGACTTACATAACTAACTTTAAAACTCTTTATTCTCTACATGCCTCAATTTTACATGTCTGTAGGATGTAAGAATTTCTCACGAGAAAGATGCAATTATGGTAATAGCAAATGTGAGGATGTTCAAGAGCTTTTTACATAGAAAGCTGAAATATTTCAGTGGCAAGATGACTGACTTGCCTAAAAATTATTATGGTAGTACTGCTCTCCCTGTTATAGAGGATGCACTGTTATGCAAACCACAGTTACTGCCTGTGGTTTATTTAACTAAGACACAATAAGATATTCTTAAGGCATTTTGTTTTTTCTTTCCCCAGATCTGATATTGTGAGGAAAAATAAAGTAATGCACATTTAAATTAATGCAGTATAAAATAGAGCAATTTAATATTTAATATACTAAATTTAAGAAAGCATCTATTAGCTGAAATTGAATGCAGCCCAATTAGTATTTTAATTTCCCTGTTTTCAACCTATAAAGCTCTTCTTTATTTTTTTCCAAAAAAACAGCAAAACCAGCAAATTGGAAAAAAATGCCCCAAGCCTTTGTGTAGGACAAGAGCAAAAGGGATGATTACTTAATTACTTTCTCAGTTTTTTTTTTCTTTTCCCTAAATCATTTGTTGTGTAATGATTCTGAGAAAGAACAAGGCCAAAAGAAATAGTACCATTTCACAGTAAATCTTTTTCTATACCTACAAGCTATGCTGTGGTTACACACATGGCAATGCATCAGCAGTTTTTCCTAGGACTTTTAATTGAGAAGGTCCATGCCATGCAGGACCTAAACAGCAGGTGAGTTGAAGGCTGAGAAATACCACCCACCAGTGATACCTAGGCCTCAGGGATGGAGAAAAAAATTTATGTTACAGAATATTTGCAACATTTTTCAAAACCAGGTCTTCATTTAGATATCCATTGTATCAGAAAACAGCATTTCACACACTGTTTTTAATAGTAGTACAGATGAAACAGTGTCAAAGACACAAGCATTAAGGTTTTGCTAAATATTCAGAGTTGGGATATGTATCTAAATTTACAGCACCTCCTCCAGGGTCTTCCTATCTCAGTGCTTCCCAGATGTATTTCCTCTACTGCTCTCAGTTCCAGCAAACAATGCCAAAAGGACTTTTTCCTCCCACTTTCATTTCTGCACCCTCTTTTACCTATAGCACAGCTATTTTACCTCCTGCAATGTGAGGCTCAAGGAATTGTACAAGTTGTAGCTGTGGAAGATATGATGTAAGCAGCAGTAAAAAGTTACAAAATTTGATAGATATGTCTTTTCTATTTTGGTTTTATATCTCATTTCAGACATTGTAGATGGAGGTGAAAAATAGATATCAAACAATGATGGGAAACAGTCATTGACAGCCTCCTGCAGCATCACATTACAACACAAGATGAAAAAGCTGATAAAGAAGTCTGCCAGGAGCTGACATGGAATTGACATTAGAAACTTACAATGCTCCTACTCATTAGCCAGGTTTTCCCTGTCCTCAAAACTATTGGCAATTGTGTCACATACATGAAATGAGATTTCAACAATTTCATAAGAAATTCAATGTGGGTAACCATGTTAGCACACAAATCTCTTCCCTTTTAGATTGCAAGGCAGGCCTAGACACTGCTTGACTTATTAGAATTTGAACTCCTTGTTTCAAAAGAAGTGAGGCCAGACCTTCAGACCCCACCATTATGAAATTCTATTAGAAAGATTTAATTCACTAAAATAAAATTGAAATTTTGTCTGTCTTTGAGATTATACTGCTTACAGTAAAATGTCACTACACCGAAAGTACCTACAGCTGCTCAACATCAGAATGGCTGGACTTGAATAATGCAAAAATATAAATAAATTTTTCAAGATGAAAACTCATTTTCTCACCACAGACAAAGGCAGCATGACTAAGTTTATACAGAATGTCAGACACTGACAAACCTTAAGAAAATACAATGCCATATGAAGCAAATACCAGCATTTCTAAATGGGGATTTTAGGTATGTGGCTTTCAAGAGTCCTGCATTGATATTATTGAAGCTATCCCTTAGCAATATAATAAACATCCATGCATTTTTATTTTTAACTGTTTTATAAAATCTATGACTACTTCAGAAAATGGGGTGTAATATTTCTATACTAGGATGCAAATCTTTAGTGTATGGAAAGATTGGATGTTTGCTCCTTCTCATAACTAAACCTAACTAAACGTAACTAAGCTTACTCTGCTTGATCTATAAATATATAGTCTTTCTCCAGGTAACAATGCATTTACTGGATAAATTGATGTCAGAAATAAATAATAGAAAACATATTCACCAGTCTTATATGAGAAACATTTTAGAGTGTCAGAAAATGATTTTGCAACATGTACAAGAAATAAGTGAAATTAAAGGTCTTCTAGAAATCTCTGTAACACACATGAAATGTGCAAAAAAACAAAAAAAAAACATACTCCAGAAAATTCAGAAAATTGATTACCTTTGTAAGAGAAACCCTTTTGAATCTATCAACTCAGAGTAATCTCGAAGAAAGGAAGACAGGAGTGGAAGTTAGTATGTATCAAATTAACTTATGTACCATCCAGCACACAATACAGACAAAATAGGTGGAAAATAGGAATGACAGAAAGCACACATCTAAAGGTAAGGCTACAAAAGAAAGATTCTCTTACATTTCCTGTAAATAAATTCAGAGCTGCTCCTTTAGGCAATTTAAAGAAAATAAGTTATATTAATAAAAAAAGCATGCCAGCGCCTCCAATATAATTTTAAGGCAACCATACTATAAATCAATTTAGTGCAAGCTAAGGTCTCAAGCAAGCCTCTGACATCTCTTTTTTTCATTGCAGCAGAATTAGAAAATAACACCTTGATTATGATCTTTACGTGACTGCAAATCAGGAGAGATTGAAATCAATATATATAAACTCTGTGCACATGTTCTAAATGGAGTGATGCACTTCACTTGT
>VWYE01026888.1:0-20549 GCA_013398995.1 Alaudala cheleensis
GGGGGGACTCTGCACACACTGTGACCGGGACGGGGGGACACTCACCGAGCCCGGGGTGTCCCTGTGACCGGGACGGGGGCACCGCGCACACACCGAGCCCGGGGTAACCGGGGCGGGGGGCTCCGTTCTCCCCCTGCACGGCGAGGAAGGGCTCTCTCGTATTCTCGGGGTGTCCGTGAAACGCGTGGGTTGGGGCTGTGTGGTTTTCGGGGGACTCGCTGTAAATGGGGTCACGGGAGGGGCAGCGGTGTCATGGGGGGTCCGTGTACCTGGGGGCTTCCTCTCAAACCCACCAGCGCGGTGTCACTCCCCGGGGGTTGGGGGGTTCTCTTGCACCCCTGGGAGGGGTCCCTGGCCCCGCGTCTCCCTCGGGTGCCCTCCAGCCCGTGGCCGGCCGTGCCTGGCCGGGAGGAGCCGGTGTCACCCCGCGGCTGGGGACGGCCGGGCTGTTGTGACTCATTTCGGGTGTTTGTTTTGCTCCGCGGGGCTCGGGGCCAGGTGTGGGGCCCGGCCCGTCCCAGGGGACACCGAGCCCTGCTGGGGTCCCGGGAAATCCCGGGGGCTCTCCGCTCCCCGCCCGGGCTTTTGGCAGTGACTCACCCCGGTCCCTGCGACAGGAGCGGGTCCCCGCAGGGACACAAAGGTCACAATCGCCTGTCGCTCCCTCCTCCGGGTGTCCGCAGCCCGAGGGGCCGAGGCGCGGCCCCAGGGAAGGCTCTGCTTTGGCAACAGGATGTGGTTTGGGATGTGACAAGCTCAGCAGCGTCACCCCTCCAGCACCGGGAGCTGGACAAACGCCAGCCCCGAGCCGTCCCCGAGCTGTCCCCTGGCAGCTGATTGTTGTGCCCGCCAAGGAGCATCTTCCACCAGGTGCTCCTGTGGCCTCCCAGTGCCACCAGTGTCACCCAGTCAGCGCCCAGCGCGGCCTCGGGCTCCCTCCTGCACCCGGAGGATGTTGAGCTGCTTTGGAGGTGCGAGCCTTGAGGGAGGAAAAGGCTCGGCTGATTCAAATCACTAACGAAAGCGGGAGAAAAGAGCTTTCAGCCCTTTGTTTTCGTGTTTGTGACAATCTGGCTGCTGTCACCCGGCACCCGTTGGCTTTGCTGAGGGCTGGTTTCGGGGCTGGGCTGCTCCCGGTGCAGCAGAACTGCTCAGGCTGCTGCTCCTGCTGCTGCTGCTGCTCCTGAACAGCTGCGATTTATTTTGTTTTCCCATTCAGGTCCATTTTCCGAATCTCGGTCCGCTGCAAGCCCCAGGGATTCTGCAGGATGTCAAAGGTTTAATTTCCCTGGCTGTCAGAAAGGTCTCTTGCTTTGGTGTTCGAGGTTTTTTCCCTCTTGTTCAAAGCACAAACCCGGACCGAGCTGTGAAGCGTTTCCGAAACCCGGCTGTGAAGCGGTTGGGAGCTCTGGGTGTTGCTCAGATTGGAGCTGAAACAGAGGAGGGTGAGAAGAGCCCGGCCGCGCTGGTGGCAGCGCTCCCATCCCTCGCTCCCATCCCTCGCTCCCGGCAGGGCCGCAGGGCTCAGGTGATGCCGGGGGAGCTCCGCAGTTTCCTGGAGGGAGCAGCGGGGCAGAGCCAGGTGCGCTGGAGCGGGGATGTGAGGGAGAGCCGCTGAATGGGAGCGGGGAGAGCTCAGGGCTCTGTGTGACCATCCCCGGGCTCTGTGTGACCACCCCCGGCTCTGTGTGGCCACCCCCGGCTCTGTCACCACCCCTGTCCTGCTCCCGGCAGCTCTGCAGCCCGCTCGGGGCACGGGGAAGGGCCTGAGACCCCGGAGGTGCCTCTCAGTGTCCTGAATGCCGCTGAGCACGGCTGGGACAGGGGCAGCCCCGCATCTCCGGGCTCTGGGGATGCTGCCCGGGCTTTTCCCTCCTCCCCAGCGAGGTCAGGGCATCGGCTGGGACAGAAACCAAAACCGGCCCCCTCTGCCTTTTTGCAGAAGGAGAAAAGGAAGATGTGTGGGTTTGCTTTGAGAAAGGAGAACTGAGAGCAGTGGGAAGTGTTGGTGCAGAGGAGCAGCTCCGGCAGGATGAGCTGTGCTCTGGCAGCAGCCCCGGGGCTGAGGGATGCCAAAATCAGCGCTGTGGCTCTGCTGGGCACCAGGGACACCCCAGCGGGGCATGGGGACCTTGCCACGCTGCTGCTCACCCGGGGGCGGTTTCAGCTTCTCTTTTCTGGGGGAGCGCGGCGGGGCTGCCCGGTTTTGCTCTATCACTGTGCCAGGGGAAGCTGTGCCCGAGGCTGTCAGGGGAAGGCGCTCAGGTGAGAGCCCCAGGTGCTTTGGGGCAGGGAGAGGCTCCGTTTGTGTCTGAACTCTGCCCCAGCAGCGTTTGAGCTCCCAGGTGAGAGGATGGCAAAGGAGGATGAGGTTTTTATGGAAGCTCTGCCCCCATTCCCTGGGCACTGCCCGGCGGTTCTGCCCTCACTGCAGCTCCGTGCTTTGCTGTTCGGGCTGGAAATGTCCCTGCTCGGAGGAAAGCGGGAGCTGTGGGTGCAACCCGGGCCCCGCAGCGCTTTCCCTCCCCTCTCCTTTGCCCCCTCAGAGGCTCGGCCCTCCCCATCCTTGTCCGGTGTGAGGACGGGCCCACCCCCGGGCCCTCCAGGTGACCTCTGCAGCCCACCCAGGGGCTGTTTGGTGCCGGGGGTGTGACCCAAGGACATTCCCGAGGATGCTGAGAGCATCTCCGTGTCCCCAGCGCTCCCCGCTGGCACCGAGCCCCGGCCGCGGCCCCCCGGCAGCTCCCGAGCGATAATAACAGCGCGGAGCCCGAACCCCGCCGTTCCCGGGCCTCTGATCCCGGCTCTGGCCGCCAATTAGCGCGACGTGAGAACTCGTCTCGCCGCTGACGCGCCCGTGGGGCTCCTCTGATGCTTTAATTGCGGTGTTTTGGGCGGCCGGGCGCAGTGAAATGGTAATTAATTGTGGTGATTGTGCGCCGGGCGGGAATGAGAGATGCGGCTCTTTGGCGAGGCCTAATTAGGAAATAGGGACACTGTCGGGAATGTGATTTTCCTAATGAAAGCCGCTGAATGGGCGGCCTTGTGATGAGGAACAGCCTCGCGAGGGCACTGCCAATTGCTCCTCTCTAGTGTTAATTTTGTATTTCCTCCCCATTGTTTCTAATACCCTCTTGGAAAAAGCTCGGAGATAAAATGCTTTATTTCCTTGCGCTCGTATCCTGTTTGGCAGGCGGCGATTGGAGCGTGTGCATCTGGAATACACGAGAGGCCGGGCAGGAGCTGCCTCACACCGCTGCACCTCTGATTGCCAGCTCTGCCACTGGAAGAAAATAATAATAATAATAATAATAATAATAATAATAATAATAATAATAATAATAATAATAATGATGCAAGTTCAGCTTGCGGCTGCTGGGCTCGGCTGGCACAGCTGGCCGGGATCCAGATGTGCGGCTGGACGGGGGCTGGGGCCGAGGGATGCTCCGGGAGCGCGGGGGGCGGCTTTGGAGCTCAAGGCCGGGCTGGTTTCACCTCGGCTCTGTTTAACCTGCAGTTGAACCCAGATTCAGCCTCTGGCTCGGTAAAGCCGGGCCTGGAGCCGGGCCTGCCGGGGCAGCTGTGGCCCAGCGCTCCCACCTGGGCTGCTCCTTCCCGGAACGCTCCGGGCACGGCTCCTGCGCACCTGCGGGGGCCAGGGAAAAGCACCGCACGTGTGCTCAGCCCGCAGATGTGAGGCTGAGCTGAGTTAAAAGGGGAATAGGAAAGCGCTCCCTGGCTGCTGTGGCGCTGTGACAATCAGTGGTGACAGTCAGCGGTGACAATTCTCACTAGCTCCGGGTGCCGCAGGGGCTCTGGGTGTGTTTGTTACAGAGATGGGGCTTGGCTTCCCCTCAAACTGAGCTCTCATTGCCCAAAACAGCTCCGGTGCTGGGGCTGGAGCAGCCCGGGCGCTCCCAGAACGCCGCCGGTGTCCGTTTCGGGGCGGGTTGGAGCAGCAGCGGGCAGAGCTGGCAGGAACAGCCCGTCCCGGGGGGATGCAGGACTCGGGGCTCCATCCTCGGTCCCGCCCGGCGCTGCCGGCTCTGAGCAGGAAGGGCTCAGCTTCTCCCCGATCCTGTGACCGCCCGGGGGAGGGAACGTGCCCCGATTGTCCCCGGCCCCGCGGGGTTTGCGCGGCTGCTCCGCGGAGTTTTCACCCCGCAGAGTGCAGGGCTCTGTGGACGGAGCTCTGTGCACGCTTTGGGAAAGGCGCCTGAGCCTGCAGAAGTGTTTTTCATCCCTTCCACAAAGGCCCATTCTTTGTTGTCTCAAATTAGGATGAAACGCTTCCCCTTTCAGCTGCTTCCCCCGCCGCTGCGTGTCTATTTAAACCCTCAGCCCAGAGGCTTCTCGGCAAACAAGCTCCCGTCCTTTCAGGTGGCGTTTCCCTTTTCTCATTGTTTCTGGCAGCCTGAAACTCCGCCGCTGTTTCTTCGCTCTCGGTGTCTTTGTGTTGACAAAACCCAGCAATGGGGACACGCGGGCTTTGTGCAGCTGCCCGGGGGAGCCGCAGCATCCCTCGGGTGTGGAATGAGGGAATTCCAGCCCGGGAGAGATCCCTGCGTTCCTCATCCCCCCGTGGGGATCCCGCCCGAGGCCTCCCTGGATAAATTAGCGGCTTTGCAATCAAAGCCAGAGAGGTTCGTGTTCCCCGGGGGCTGCTCGGGAACTGGGAATTGTCCCCAGGCTGAGCTGGTCCCGATGCCGGGTGGGGCTGTTCCCTCAGGGAATTCCAGGGTGTGGAGGAATGGACGGCTGCAAACCCGGGAACTCCACGGGCCTGAGCAGATCCCGGCGCTGGCTTTAGAAGGGATGGAGGATATTGAGAGTTGAACGGGATCCCACCTGCCCCAGGTGAGAGTTAAACACCATCCCACCTGCCCCAGGTGAGGGTTAAACACCATCCCACCTGCCCCAGGTGAGGGTTAAACACCGTCCCACCTGCCCCAGGTGGGCTCCAGGGCATCAGCATGAGGGTGATGCTGGAGGATAAGGGAAGAGCCTTTGGGCTGTTCAGGGTTAGGCTCAGCTCAGCTCTCTGGGCCCGGCCACTGCAGGACGGGCTCCTCCCTCTCCTCGGGCTGTCCCTTCCTCTCCTCCCCTGGCTGTGCTCGTGCCCCTCCGAGCTGCCAGATTTGGGAATTCCAGCGATGGGGAGCACCTGAAACCCTCCGTGCCACCAGCGGTGCCGGGACCGCACCGAGGGCTTTGGGCAAACCAAGGCAGGGACTGAAAAGGCTCCTGGGTTCCCAGCAGGGCCTCCACAATGGCAGGAAGCAACTTCTAAAGCTTCCTTTGGATACACAGGGCCTTGGGGGAAAGATTTACTTGCTTGTTTATGCTGGAAGTTAATCTGTTTAGTGGGTCTGGCATTAGGGCTCACAAAAAGCCCTCAGAAATGGTCACGCTGCTCGTTTGTAGGGCTTTGTCTCTCGCTCACTTTGTCTCACAGCTGGAGGAGTTAAGAGGAGACGGAGCCAATTGAAATCTCACGTGTAAACTTGTTTTTTCCAAACGGCCAGAAGGAATTCGGGAGCAGCTCTGCCCTCCTGCATCATGTGGGAGCTGCAAGGGGAGGGCAGCGGGGCAGGGATTGGGGTCCCCGGGGCAGGGATTGGGGTCCCCTCTGGGAGGGACCCTTGTGCCACCTTCCTGGGAGGGTCCCTGACCCTGTTCAGGCCGGGAAATGGTTTTTAATAGAAAAAAACCCAACGGACCCAACCCAGCCGCCCTCCCTGTGAGCCAGGGGGGCAGAGTAAGGAGCCACAGGACATTTTTGGAGGGTGAGAAGTGTTGGGAAGGGTTTGGAGAGGCGCAGGAGGGCGCTGGGTCAGTGGAACACAGAGTGGGGGATGAGGTGTCACAGCACTGGCGCTGCCCTGGATGTGACAGTGGCTCATCCCTCAGTGCACAGGGATTTCCCCAGGGAGCGGGGCCAGAGCAGGACAGGGCAGCAGCTGCTGTGGGACATGTGGGACACGGGGTGGGCACCTCCTGATCCAGAATCTTCCTTGGAGCATCTCCAGCTGCCAGGAGCCCGTGGGTGGGACTCAGCACCTGCTCCCTGTGGGCAGGGACGGTCCCAGGTGTCCCCCAGGCTTTTGGGAGGGTCACCTGCCGAGCACGGAGGGGTTTCACACCTTCAGCCCAGGTGAGAGGTGACAGACCCGACCCTCCCCTCGTGTCCCGGCCCTGGGGAGGGGTGGGAGGAATCCCTGGCCGCTGCTGTGTCCTGCAGTTCCCTCTCAGCAGGAACAGCCTGGGCTGTGCTTTGGGAAATTCCTTGTTTTTTCCTCTCTAAATGATGCACTTGCTGAATTTTTCACTTTCCCCCTGCGGCTCACAGAAATTCCTGTGCTGAGCTTCCAGATCCCCTGGAGAGGAGCCCTGGGGCTGCCACCACACCCAGCTGGTGACACCCAGCTCCTGCCAGGCTGTGACCACACCGGGGCTGTCCCCAGCCTGAATCCTCCCGGGATTCCACCCGGAGCCAGGAGCTGCCTCTGATGTTGGGGGGGAACTTCAGCCTCCCCTGCGGTGGCAATGACTGGTAGAGGCTAAAATTAACTCTTGCATCATGTGGCCAGGGGTTTTCAGAATTGCTGCCAGGAACAAGAGCATTTCCTCTCTGAAAACCCAGCTACAGAACCGGCCTGCTCTTACTCACACCAGCTCCGTGTCATTTCTGTTGGCCCTGGGGTTTTTGAGGAGGAGAACAGAGGCTGCTCTCGCCCTGCCTGAGCTTCAGGGAGCCCCGTGTGTGGGCAGGAGTGGGTCACGTCCTCGGTGGCCTCTGCACCCCCATCCCGGGCTGGCTGTGGGGGATTCCAGGCAGGGTTGGAGCGGCTGATGATGATGAGAGCAAGAGGGGAGGACAGGAGATGGTTTTGTGTCTTTGAAAGCCAAGCCCAGGCTGCTGAAACCTGTCCCTGGTGGGGCTGGGGGAGAGCAAAGTGCTGCTGGAGGGGAGAGGGAGAGGAGCCCAGGGTAGAGCTGGGTCCCACCCAGCCATTTGTTGTTTCCAGACAGTCCCTGTGAGGGTCAGGGTGTTCTTCACCCATTAAATTCCCAGATCTCTGGGTGCTGCTCTGCCCCAGGCAGTGGATACAGGCTGGGAGGGCTCCTGGGGACAGGGATTGTGTCCCACCAGTGACACTCTGTCACTCTGCTGCTGCTCGTTCTGCCCTCAGGGACCAGGGCACACACCGGGTCTCCTCACAACAGCCTTGCTGTGCGAGGTCCATCCCATTTCCCACCTCCTACAGGCCAGGGCACGTTTCCTCCCCACCCTTCAGTCTGAACTTTGCCCTTCAGCATCTCCAGGAATGGGACTTTTGGAGTTCCCTTCAAAAACCATCTCAAAAAAGGAATAACAGCAGCAGGGCAGGCTGTGGATGGTCCCTGAGGAGGCGTTTAGGGCATGATTTGACAGCTGAATTCACCTGAATCTTGTCAGGATCAATGTTTTGTAGGCCAATAATGGCACTTTCCTCCTTTAGCTGGTGCTGAGTGTGGACTTTGATCCCCCAGTGGTTTCTCCCTCCCTGAGCAGCTGAGCTCTGGGGAGTTTCTGGAAGGGAACTGGGTTTTCCTGCTGGGTGCTCTCCTCTGGTGGGGCTGTGCTGCCCAGCAGTGATGGAACCTGAGCTGGGGCTTCTCTGTGCCCACCAGACCCCTCCCTGTCAGTCATCTGTGCCCAGTGGGAGAGCAGAGCAGAGGCTGGGAGGTGGGGCTGGGTATGAACCAGCTCAGGAAGGTGAATCTGCCCTTCTGTGTGACCAATCAACCTCAAACTCTCTCTGTTCTCCCCAAGCCTTTCACAGGCAGCTCCAGCCCTCGAATTCCAGTTACCCCAGCTGAGAGGCTGAGGCTGCTGTGTCTGCTGAGGAGAATCCATGGCCACTGAGACCAAAAGCAGCCAAATTCTCTTTGTGGTTTATCCCAGGAGAGCAAATGTTCACAGCCCTGGGGAGTGCCAGGGACAGCCTGGGGAGTGCCAGGGACAGCCCTGGGGAGTGGAATGCTGGGCACAGCCTGGGGAGTGCAGGGCACAGCCTGGGGTGTCTGACAACCCGGGGAGTGCTGGGCACAGCCTGGGGAGTGCCAGGGACAGCCCTGGGGAGTGCCAGGGACAGCCTGGGGTGTCTGACAACCCGGGGAGTGCTGGGCACAGCCTGGGGAGTGCCAGGGACAGCCCTGGGNTGCTGGGCACAGCCCTGGGGAGTGTGGGCACAGCCCTGGGGAGTGCTGGGCACAGCGTGGCTGTTTCTGACCACATCATTTGTGCTTGGCCTCCATTTCTGTGTTTCCTTGCTCAGGACTGTTGGGGTTCCTGGAAGTGCCTGCCCCAAACCAGGGCAGTGCTGCCCCTCGGATGTGGCAGGAGCCTGAAATCCTCCTCCAGGGCAGGAAAGGGTGCCACAACTTCCCCCTGGCTCCGAGCACTTCCCTTTTCAGCCGGGCACACAGAAGGTGGGGCAAGGAGGGCTCTGAAATGGTGGAAGTTCAGGGGTTGCTCTGGGACTCCGGGAGCAGCCGGAGGGGGATCTGCCTGGGGATGGATTCGGCTCCTGGCCCGGGGGTTTCCCTCTCAGCTGGGGAGTGTGGGAATGTCCTGAGGGCCAGGGGATCTCCACATCTCCTGGGGGGCTGCAGGCCTCGCTCTGGGGAGTTCCTCTCCCCTTTTCCCACCCTTGGGAAGCGCCATCCCGTGTCCTTGCTTGTCCATGGGTTGTTTGGGATCTCGTGGAATCTCCACGGGATTTTTCCCACTTTGTGGTGATTCTCCTGTGCTGCTGGGGAGGGAGAGCCCCCAGCCAGGCCCGAGCTGTGCTCGTGGGGATGCTCATGGTTGTTCCCACTGAGGCTGCCTGGAATTTTCTCTGACCTCATTTGATTCCCGAGCCCCACGTGCTCAGGGCCGGGGCAAAACATCCCAGGGAAAGGAGCTTATGCAAAAACACCCAGAGCCGTTTCCAAAGGACTTCCCAAGGTCACAGCACGGATTGTGAGCCTGGGAACAACTCCCCAGGGCGGCTGAGGGGGGAGAGGAGGAGCTGGAGGTGGGAAAGCGGCAGCAGTAGCGAGGTGACCCCCCCTCAGTCATCTCCATCCACAGCATATCCCAAAAAACTGCTGCTGCTCTCCTGAGTGGCCCCAGCTCCTCTGGGACAGCACATCCCAAACTGCTGCTGCTCTCCTGCACAGCTCCAGCTCCTCTGGGACCTGCTGTGGATGGAGGTGGCTGAGGAGGGGGTGTCACCTTGTCCCTGTGTGTCCCCCAGCAGCATTTCCCCCCCAGCCCGGGCTCAGGGCTCCTGCTGTGGGGGTTTTGGGGCTCTGGGGGAAGGCAGGAGGAGCAGCCCCAGTGAGGGGAGCAGCCCCAGTGAGGGGAGCAGCCCGAGCCCCCCAGATGTGCTGCCTGCTGCTCTCCAGCTGTGCTGGGAGGGGCTGGAGGCAAAGCTGGCAGCGTGTGGGCAGAGGAGGTGCCAGTACAGGGAAGTGTCCCCGAGGGCTGGCAGCGGGCACGGGGCAGAGTGGAGCTGTCCCGAGCTGCTGCAGCCCCTCTGGGCTCTCCCCACATCCCCAGGGGCTGCCCCTGGCACCTCGGGTGAGTTTCCTTTCCTCTCAGATTCCCTCACACCTTTCTCCTGTCAATGGCACAGAGGAGCAGCAGCTCCACGGCTGGGCCAGGGCATCTCCTGATGGGATGGGATGAAGGCTCGTGGTCAGGGATAAATGCTGGATCCTTTTGGTGCAGATTTAACCCCAAATCTCTGTGAGGGCCCCTCAGAGCTGAGTCCTTCTCTGTTCTGGGGGTGAGGAGCTCTTCCAGCCCGGGGTTATCCCAAAGCTCCGTTTTCCCAAGGGTTTGTTGGGTTTGTTCCCTCCCCCAGCCCCATCCAGTCTGCGCTGGGGACACTTTGAAGCCTTAATTGCAATTACGAATCTTCCTCTGTTCCCAGGTCTCCCCTAATTGGCTTCCTGTGCGAACTTCCAGAGCTGCTGGAAACAAAACTGCGCTTTTTGTGAGGCTGGCGTGGGGCTCCCGAGCCCAAATAAAGCCGGGCTCAGCCGGGCCCGGGGCGCTGCCGTGCCCAGATGCTCACAAGGGTGGCATTATCTCAGCCCTAAGCTGATTTACATGCTTGCATTTGCAAAGTGCTAATCTACTGGGTTTTTTGGTGGTTTTTTTTCCTTTTCTTTCCCCCTCCTCTCCTTTTCTTTTCAGCCCCCTCTAATCTCCTGCTCTCCCTGCCAGGTTCCCAGCTCCTTTGGCTGCAATAGGCCCCGGTTAAATCCTTTATCTGTCTGTTTGGCAGCTCCGGGTAGCAGCAGTTAGCAAACGAGTGACACTTTTCCCGGCTCATTAATTAGATTTACCGAGCCGAGCAGCGAGAGTCTGGGGCGAGGCAGTTCTGTATTTTGTTTCTTAGAAATTCGGGGTTTGGAAAAAAAAAAACAACAAAACAAACCAGTTCCGAGGCAGTTCTGGTCCCAGTGGTCAGATCCACGGCTCCCCTGCTCGCAGGGCTGCCGGGAACACGTGGTTTTCTCGTGTGCAGCTTTATTTCTGCAATTTGCTGCTGCATGGGCACTTCTGGCCGTGTCACCGCTCGGGGAGTGCCAGGGGGGCTGGCGGGGCGCTGGCAGGATGTCGGGGTTAGGGCAAGTGGTTCTTGTGGCTGAGGGAAACCTCGGTGGAGTGTTGGGATGTTTGATTGTGTTAGAAAAACGCTTTGTTTTTTGTGTTTTTGGGGTTTTTTTTGGCGTGTCCTGCTCTGCCAGGTTTATAAACAGGATTGGGAGGGAGATAAAGGTGAGAGGATGGAAGGAAATCCCGGCTCACCTTTACCTGGCGCTGCCTCGCGGCTGAGGGACTGGAGGGGAAACTGAGGCACGGGGAGGTCTCACCCAGCTCTGGGCAGGAGGGGAAACTGAGGCACAGGGAGGTCTCACCCAGCTCTGTGCAGGAGGGGAAACTGAGGCACGGGGAGGTCTCACCCAGCTCTGGGCTCTGGTTGTGGATCCGTGGCTCCCTCTGGGAGCGCTGGATAACCCCAATTCGTGCTGCTTCAGGGGCTGAGCAGCCTGGCAGGGGGAGGAGCGCCGGGGTTTTGTCACCCCTGGGACACCCCGGGGGTGCTGCTGGTCACAGTTCGAGCTGGGGCAGAGGAAAATCCCCACAAACTCTTTGGGACACGGAGCTTTGACAAATCCCCCCGAGCTGGGAGAGCTCCTCACCCCCGGGACACCACGGGGGAGTCACTGATTGGAGTTTTCCGTGTTCCTGCCCACAAAGAGAGCGCCCGGCACGGGAGCAGCTCCAGCACTGCCCCCAGGTGTGCGGGTGTTGATGTTTTGGCTTCCCCCGAGTCTCGCCAGAGCCGGGAGTGAACGCACGAGGGACAAATTTCCTGTTTGGACTCGGGTGTTTATTAATTAGAGTCTCACAAGCCGTGAGTCCTGTACACTAACCAGGCACAAAATAGATAATTTCTCTGTCTCCACCACGTCTTCCCAAGGACAATCTGTCCAACTGTGAAATGCCTCCTAAATTATTTTTACTTTAAACCCAATAACCAACCACTCGTGATCCACAATGTGGATTTTCTTATCTAATTATAAAATACTTCCTAAACCATGGAGGGGAAGGCGAAAAAGAAAAAAGATTAAATTAACCACCACCCTAAAATCTCCATCTTGCTTTATACCTATTATTGTATTCTAAACCCTTCAACTCTGAGTTTTGCACCCTGTGATATCACACACTTCTATCCAAACCACACACCCATCATCCCAGTGCTGTCACTCATTTTTGGAAGCCTTTTCCACAGCCTCAGGTCCAAAGCAGTGTTTTTTTGGGGATCAGTGCCAGTGAGCACAGAGAGCCTGAAATCCTCCGCTTCCCGGGTTCCTGCGGGGACAGAGCTGCTGCAGGAATTCTGCGGGCACGGAGCTGGGGGAGGAGAGCAGGAAAACCTGCGAGGGCTGTGGGAGCTGGGGCCGGGAGCGCTTTGCACTTCAGAGCGGCAGCGAGGGTTCCTCCAGCGCGGAGCCACGGCCGGGACAGGCGGATTGTCGCTAATTGTCCGTCCCTAATAGCGCGGGGGCCAGACCCGTTAATTAGCCGGGGCTTTACGCCTCCCCTGTTGATTCGGAGTGAAGGACATTCCCGGAGGGAGCCGCTCTGCCCGGGACGGGATCCCCATCCCCTCGCCCAGCCTTTGGATCCCTGGGAGCCGCCAGCCTCAGCTCCGCCTGTGGAATAACCTCGCCGCTGTTTTGGGAAGCTGAAAAGCGCGGGGATAACGCGGGGTCTCCCCTCAGGAGGTGAGTGAGACCGGGAATGAGCCGCTGCCGGCCCGGCAGTGCTGAGGTGAAGTCGGGATGAGCTCCGAGCCTCCCTCTGTGCCTCCCTCACTCGGCCCAGCCTCTGCTGTTTCTATTTTTTTAAAAATTTAAATGTTTAAAAAAGAGCATCCAGCACCTCAGAGAGCCAGTGCCGAGTGCCCAGCCCAATCCAGGTGTGAGTGTTGCTGTGAGTGCTGCAGGTTAAAATAGAAAAGGTGGGAAAGCTGAGAGGAGCACAGGATGATTCCGGTGGCTGGATTTTACAGCAGCTCTCAGGAGGAAATGCTCGGGGTTTGAGGTGCCCTCGGGACCCCAGGATGGGCCAGGATGGACGGGATCCCATCCCAGGGCACAGGACTGTGGCCAGGCAGCTCTGGGATGTCCCCAGGGAGAAGATTCCAGCCCTCCGGGGCAGGGGGAGTCGTTCCCCACCCTGCTCCAGGTGTTTCACTGCCCTCACACGGGGTTCACGCCTTGTCCCTGATCCCAGGGAGCCACGAGTGTTTCCAGGGGTGTGGGAATGAGTGGGAGCGACTGGGAGCTCTGCAGACACGGGAGCACTCAGGATTTGGGATGTCTCAGGGGCGCTGCAGGAGGCCAAACCCGCAGGGGAGTGTCCTTGGGGACAGGTTCCCCTCTGGGTGTCACAGCAGCAGCTGCTGCCAGGGACAGCTGGGGGCCTGAGCTCTGCCCTGAGAGCCTGAGCTGGTGTGTGGAGCAAAACGTCTCCTTTGATCGGCAGCGAGGAGTTTCATTTTTCTCTGGCTCGATTTTTGCTTTCTGAGTCACAGTGGGATGAGGGCAAACTCTGTTCTGAAATGATGAGCTGCAAGGTTTTGTTCTGACTCCTCCGGGCTCTGCACTTCTTCCTTGTGCAGATTCCTTTTTTTTTTTTTTTGTTTTTTGTTTTTTTTACATCCTCTCCATTTACTGAGGAATTCCCTCACCTCGGAAGAGTTTCTAGGATTGTTTCGTTCTGTTTGCTGAGTCTCTCTCAGCCCTGGTTTTGCTCCTCCTGTGGTTCAGGTCGCTGCTTTGGTTGCACAGCCCTGGGACGACTCAACCCTGAATTTCGGGTGCAGCATCTCCGTTCTGAGCGGGGCCGCCCCTGAGGGCGCCTGTGCAGGAGGGAGGTGACACAGGAGCCTCCCTGGCAGCGGGTCCGTGGTGCTGGGAGTGCCCAGGGGCCGGTCCCAGCCTGGCAGGGGTGTGAGCCCTGCTCCTGATGCTCCAGCGACATCTCTGGGGCTTTGTCAGCCCCGGCACGGGGCAAAGGGCAGCTGAGGTGGGATCCTGCTCCTCAGATTTTGGGGTTTTGCCTTTCTTTCAGTGGGGCCTTTATCTCCAGATCTCCCAGACAAAGGCGGTCACATTTTGGAGCTGCTGTTGTTTGTTTGCAGCTTTGGGGTTTGTTTTTTTGGCTGATCCTTCCCCTCCCGAGCCCAGCCTCAGGCTCTGGCTGCTCACGCAGGTGACCTTGGGGCTGGGATTTGGGAAATCCCATTGAGTAACTCCCCTGTGCAGCGGCCCCCGGTGCTGGGACGGAGGGTTTTGAGTGGGGCTGACTCGTCTTAGGCAGTTCTGAACCTCCCGTGGGAGGCCGGGCTGTGCCGGGAGGGGCTGGGGCGATGGAATCGCTGTGCTGAACGAGCTCTGAGCCCCTCAGCCTCTGCTCCGCTCCGCTCTCTGCAGCTCCTGTCCCTCAGCCTCGGCTCTGCTCCGCTCTCTGCAGCTCCTGTCCCGCAGCAGCTCCAGCCCTGTCCTGGCCGT
This sequence comes from Alaudala cheleensis, assembly GCA_013398995.1. Taxonomy (NCBI): domain Eukaryota; kingdom Metazoa; phylum Chordata; class Aves; order Passeriformes; family Alaudidae; genus Alaudala; species Alaudala cheleensis. The sequence goes on from VWYE01026888.1 coordinate 14,128, forward strand.
GCTCAGGGCGGGGCGTTCGGGGCTTTTTGGGCGGCGTTGCTCGGGGTTACGCGATGCTGAGCGCTGCCGGTGTCACACGCGGGTGGTTGTGCTGTCCCCTGTCCCCTCCTCGCGTCTCTCAGAGCTCGCTGGGTTGGCCCTTCCCTGAGAGGGAACCACCAGAGAGACCCTGAGCATGAAAACCCTGCCTGGGCTGGGGCGAGGCCGTGTCTGGATTTGGGGTTTTCCCGTGCCTGGCACCCAGGGCACACAGATATCCGGATTTGGGGTTTGATGCCTCAGCTGAGGGGTTGCTGGTTGGACACAGAGCACTTCCCTTGTCTCTGCATTTCCTGGGGGTTATTTTCCCCCTGCTCTGGTGACGAGCCGTGCTTTGGTTGCAGAGGGTTTTGAAGCTGGAGACCTTCCCCCCGTGCCTGCAGATCCTCCTGCCACATCCTGGTGCTGTGTGGCCGCGGTCAGAACCCGACAGACAGAACTGACCACGCACAGGCTCAGTTAGGTCGGGCTTAACTCCCCTCCCTGTGTGACAGGAAAGTGTCAGTGGCCTGGCCGTGCACTGCCCACTGCTGGGCCTTCCCACAGAGCCACCTGTGGGAATTGGGAGGGAATTTGGGCTTCTCTGTGCCCAGCAGCACCTCAGGGCTGTTATCCCAGATTTTCCTCTTGTGCCAGGAGTTCCATCTCCTGCTTTAGGATGAAATCACTGCCTGAGCCAGGCTTTGGGAGCGATTCTCTGTGTCCCCTCTCTGCTGGCTCAGGGAATGAGGGCTCAGGGGTTTGAGGAGTGGGTGTCCCTCGTGTCCCTGCTGGGTGTGTCCCTGTCCCCGGTGTCACAGCAGTGTCACAGTGGGGCAGGAGCCCGGCCCTGGCGGGGGTTTGGATGGCACAGCCTCCTCCAGAGGATGTTTGTCACAGCAGCTGCCTGCCCTGACACCCAGCCCTCGTGTGGTTTGAGCGAGCACCTTATCACCCCATCTCCTGCCCGGTGCCGAGCTCTCGCTCGCCTCAGAACACACCGAGCCCGAAGATTTTCTTGAAAATCGCAGCTCTCTCCCCGCTCTGCCCCTACAAAGGCTTCCTCCAGTGCTCCCTCCCTCGCTCGCGTTTCTATCTTTGGCTCCGCTGTGAGGTGGAGGGGAGGCAGTAAAATCTTGCGAGCAAACGGCTGAAAACCCAAGATTTTTCTTCTGTAATCTAAGAAAAAACAGTTCCGCTGGAGGCGCGGGGCGTGTGCTGCTGCTCTGCCGGGCACAGCTCCGTGTCTGGGGCACAGCTCCGTGTCTGGGGCACAGCTCCGTGTCCGGGGCACAGCTCCGTGTCCGGGGCACAGTTCTGGGTCCAACTCCTCCTCCTGATTCCTTCAGCCTCCTCAGGCTTCTTGTTCCGGTCCCCCCAGTGCCCAAATCTCTCCGTCAGCATCGATCCGGGTGTGAGCCGCGTCCTGGCACCAGCGCATCCCTGTCCCTCTGTCCCTCCTCTGCTGTCCCCGAGCCTGGGCAGCGCCTCCAGAGCTGCTCCCGAGGGCCGGGGGCTTTGCTTTGCTTCCCCTCTCCCGCTTCCTGCCCAGGATGCTCAGCCCCAGAACAACCCGGGGCAGGAAAGGGCGTTGTCCTGAGGGTACCCCCGGAGCTGTTTGCGCTTCCCCGCTGCTGGATTCCCTCTGGTCCCGTCCTGCCCTCGGGCATCCCGGGGAGATGCTGCAGGGATTTTTCATTGTTACAAATTTTTGCCTCAAGCAGGACAAGGGAAAATCTAAAGCCAGTGGTCAGCGAGTTCCCACTTCCCGCCAAGGAAGTGAATGTTTACCAGTTTGGTGTTAATTAACAGAAATATTTGATTTGTCTGTTCACCTTTGTGACCCACAGGGATGAATGAAACCTCCTAACTGAGTGATCTCGGATGGAAATTCCCCAGGGATCTGGCATCAGTGCAAGGACAGATTCCCAAATAATCTTAGGATAATTCCCAAGCTGGGCTTTGGTGTGCTGAGCCTTTCCTCACTCACTTTAATCAGTGCTTCTTAAGGAAATAATTGGCTAGAAAATTACTATAAATTAATTATTAATTGCCTTTTGGACACTCACACCTTCCCAGGGGATGGGTTCAGCCGTGCCCTGAGCCCTGGTGCTGGGAACTGCTGGGCATCTGTTGAAATTGGGGCAGAACCTTGAGGCTGATGGGTTTGTCTGAGGATTTGGGGCTCTCCAAACCAGATGTTGTCCCTGCTGTGCCACCAGTGCCGGTGTCACGTGGAGGTGCTCAACGCCCTCACAGAAACCAAAGATGTTCCAAACCCTTGACCTCAGCACTTGTTTTTCTTGGTGTTGTCAAGATGCTGAACGGGGCTCCTGGAAAGTCAGATGACGTTTTTCGGAGCTGTCCCCTGCCCTGTCACCGTGCTCAGCGTGGGTGGCAATGGGGGGGACACGGCAGAAATTGTCACAAAGTTCCTGCCCCGCTGCGGTGGCTGGAGCTCGGCCTTTCCCACGGAAAATGCTTCCCTAAGCACTGCCCTGGGACGGGAGGCTCAGGTCCATGTGTGGTCCATGGCACAGCAGGAAAAAGCCTCCCAAAGAGCACATTCTGTGGTTTGAAAGTTGTGGCACCGTCTCAGGGTGTTTTATTTTAAATCCTCTGCCTGTTGTGGGCTAAGACACGAGGGAAGGGCTGGTGGTGTGGGGTGAGGAGCCCGCTCCCCTCCGAGGGCTGAGCTGGTTTGTTTTCTGAGCTGGGTGTTGCAGAGGTGTCTGTGACTCACTCTGGGCTGTTCCTCAGAGCCTTTCTCCTGCCACCGGCGGGTCTGAGGCTCTGGGCTGCGATTTCCCTGCTCCGTTCCTGTTCCTTGGTGTTCCTCACAGCAGGTAAAGGTTCTGCTGCAGGGCCCAGCCCCGGGCTGTGGCACAGAGAGGAGATTCCCTGTGACAGGGGCTGTGGCACAGAGAGGAGGCTCCCTGTGACAGGGGCAGTGGCACAGAGAGGAGATTCCTTGTNGGCGTGTCTGAGGCTCTGGGCTGTGATTTCCCTGCTCCGTTCCTGTCCCTTGGTGTTCCTCACAGCAGGCACAGGTAAATGTTCTGCTGCAGGGCCCAGCCCCGGGCTGTGGCACAGAGAGGAGATTCCCTGTGACAGGGGCAGTGGCACAGAGAGCAGGAGCCCAGGAGCCTCTCATGAGCTCCAGGCAGGACAGTGGTGCTTGGGCTGTGTTTGCTCCCAGCTCCAGGGAGCTGCTGCCGGGCTCTCCCCAGCACAGGAGCAGGGCTGGAGCCGGCTCCCCGTGTTCCCAGGGAGCTCCAGCAGCCAGGCACAGCTCTCCTGAGCCCCTCTGGGGCAGGAACTGGCACTGGAGTGTGGCTGGAGGTGGCCTGGCTGTGGGCACGGGGCAGGGAGGGCCGGGGAGCCTCTGCTGAGGTCACAGCAGCTCCAGGGCAGGGGTGAGCAGGGCTGGGATGGGCACAGCCACTGCCACCAGATGGGCAGGGAACGGAGTGTTTTAGGGTATCTTTGGGAATTGTGTGGGTGTGTGGCACGGGTGCTGTCCAGGGTGAAAGCAAAGGCCGCCTTGCAGGTGGTTCTGTAGCTTTGGCAGCTTTTATTTCTCCTCACTCGATGATTTCTGTGCATTTGTGTTGCTTCTGCACAAGAGGCAAAGCGTGTGTGTGGATGTGTGGGACAAACCCGTGTCTTGGGACAGGGGGACACGTGCCCAGGGTCCCTGGGGGTGCAGGGGAGGGGGGAACGTGCCCCTGGGCACCTCTGGCTGCTCACAGGGCACGGGAGCAGAGCCCCTGGGGAGTGGTGTCACTGCTGATGGTGTGCCAGCCCCATGGGTGTAAGATCCACAATATCCCACGGGTATAATATCCACAACATCCCATGGGTGTAATATCCACAATATCCTACGGGTATAATATCCACAATATTCCATGGGTATAATATCCACAATATCCCATGGGTATAATATCCACAACATCCCATGGGTGTAATATCCACAATATCCCACTGGGTACAATATCCACAATATCCCACTGGGTGGGATAAAACCTCCCTCCCCAGCACAGCCTCTGCCAGAGAGCCCCTGTGTCAGGTCACACCCTGGGCCCTGGAGGGGAGGTGAGATGTGACACAGCCACAGTTTCACAATGTCCCCGTGCTGGGCTCACGTCCCCCGGGTGTTTTCCACCATTGCCACAGGGGCACTGATGTTTCCTTCACGCTGGCAACAAGAGCACAGCCCTGCAGCCTCCCCCGGCCAGCTGGGGTGGGTTTGTGGCCATTGAACACTGGAGCCATCAGGGGAGTTCCTTCATTAACTGTGCTCCTCCTTTCCCCTCCCATTCAGGAGATGAATTAAAATGCAGCACACCACGTGCACGGAGGACAGGATCTACCACGCGCTGGAACGGTGTCTGCACGGGCTCAGCAGGGACGCTGTGTCCAGCAGATGGGCTGGTAGGTGACCTGTCACCCTTGGACCTGTCACCCTTGGTCCTGTCACCCCTGGGCCTGTTACCCCTGGTCCTGTCACCCCTGGGCCTGTCACCCTTGGGCCTGTCACCCCGGGACCTGTCACCCCAGGACCTGTCACCTCCTGTGTGATCCCCCTGGGCCCCCGGTGGCTGTCCCACCCTCTGGTGCTGCTGGAGGCCTTTTCCCTTCCCGTGGTCAGTCAGAGGTCACGTCCAGCCTGGTCACTGCTCCTGGAGGTTTTGCTGCAATAGGAAGGTGTCCCAGGGCACTGAACGGGTCAGGCCGGGTGTGACCCGTGTAAGGACTCGGCAGGGCAGTTGTTTGTGCTGTCCCTGAGCGAGCTGGGGAGAGGAGAAGGAGAGGAGGAGGCTTTGCTCAGCTCCTTTGTGCAATCAGCCCGCCCTGCCCCGGTGCTCGCAGCCCCCAGGGCAGGGCTGTGCTCTCTGCCGCGCTGTCACACACAGCACCGAGGTGCTGTTATCGTTTAACCCCGGCTCAGATACCGCTGTGGCCACAAAGAGCTGAGCCTTGCTCAGGGGGCTGTGAAGGGATTGGGGTTGACGTGGTGAGGGCAGAGCAGAAATGATTCCTGAATGTCGTTTTGACCTTTCTGCCTCGGAGCTGTGTCTGTGAGCTGGGATGGAATCTCTGCCAGACCCTCCTGTGGATGAAAGAGTCTGGGGCTGCCAGATGCCGATTCCTTTTTGTCCGTGCAATTCTTTCTGCTTTTCTTTTGCCCTGCAAGATCAACAAAGAGACACAGACAGTTTCCCACCTGCTGCCACATCCCGAGGAATCCCTTTGCCATCCCCTCACAGCCACCGGAGCGGTGCCATTTCCATCCCCTGGGGGTTTGCTTGGGGCAGCTCTGCGCGGGGTTCCTGTGTCCTTTTCTCCCTCCGTGCCCTGGAAAGCAGCCCCTGGAGTGTGACGCTGGTCCCTCGTGCTTGGCGCGGTGACAGGGGAGCCCCCGGCAGGTCACGGTGTGCCCAGAGCTCACCTCTGCTGCAATTACCATCAATCAGCTCCCCCGTCACTCACGGCTCTAATCCCGGCCCCTCGGAGCTGCTCTTTGGGCTGGGGAAGCCTTTCAACACCGCGTCCGTGGTTTTCCCAGCTCATTAGCAGAGATCGGGGTGCGCAGGGCAGGGTTTCGGGACAGCTGAGTCCCCGTGGGTCCCACCCCCAGTGACTTCCCCTGGCCCCCAGGCCCCTTCCTGTGGGGCTTTGGCAGAAGGACCTGACATTCCCGGGAGGATTTGGGGCATTTTGCACCTCAGCAATCTCCCTCCCATCCCAAGGATTTGTGTTCTGGAGGAATCTCTGGCGTGCCCTGGGTGGGTGCTGGTGGCTTTGCTGTGCCCCAGCCCCGGGGCTGCTGCTGGGGACCCCCAGGGACCCCCCCAGGGCTGTCCCCATGTCACCCGTGCCACGGGAGGGGGAGCAGTCTGGTGGCAGGAAGGATCCAGGGAGAGCAGAGCTCTGCCCACAGCCCAGGGCTGTCCCCTCCTGCCTTTCAAAAGCGGAGCAGAGACGTTGCCACATCCTTCCCCAAGCTGCCAATGACAGTTTCAGTATTGCTGTCCCTGTCCAGGCTGCTGCTTGTGGCAGGGCTGATCCCCTCAACTCAGTGAATCCTTTCATCTTGCTCTTGGCTGGAACTTTTACCTTCCTCATTTTTCACTTCTGTTTCACAATTTCTTTGCTTTCCCCCACTTCTTCATCCTTTCCATACACCAAAATAACACTCATGAGGTCACAGCTTTTTGGGCTGAGACCTTGCTGAATTTTCTTCATTTTTAAATCATTTAAAGCTTTATTTTCATTTGCTGACTTTCACATGAGGTTGCTCCGGGGAGGGTGAGTAACAGTTTCCAACACGTTGCTCCCCCTGAGTGAGGGATGAGGAGCTGAGGGCTGTGAAGTCAGCAAGGAGGAGTTTGTGAGGGTTT
>VWYE01026891.1:0-39941 GCA_013398995.1 Alaudala cheleensis
TTTTTTATTATTATTGTTATTTTACTTAAAACACTGTTCATTGTGGTGGAAATGTTTAGATCCTATTTGGCTGGCACTCAGTGCATTCTGCTGTCTTTGTGATTTATGAGTTGCTGATTCTCACTTGCACAAATTGAAAAAAAATCCTCCATAAGAAGAAATAATTTGGGATTGCTTAATATGCCCTGATGAATGTGCTAATTATTTCGGGGAAGCAGATTTGCTGTCACCTTTCATTGTTGAAAGCAACACACTCATGACAGGCTCTAGTGCTAGAGAAATAAACACTGTAACTGCTTAATATATGAAAATGTTATTGGCCATGCACAATGATTTAATTTGTTCACCAGCCAATGAATTTGAACAAGACTTTCCCATGATTTATAGCACAGACTTTTATGGCTTGCAATGTGTCATACTCTAAAGGATCTGAGGACACAATTTTAGGCAAAGTAATACATTAAAGTTAGTCTTTATCGCAAAATGCTAGAAAGCACATCCTCCTTGTGTTGTATCATGACCCTGGAGCCCTGTAATCAGATATCATGGGATGAAATGAATAATAGAAAGCATTAAAGGAAAAAAAACTAGGGAAACTCAGAGTCTAAGAAAAAAATAAGTAAAAACTGATTTTATTTTAATATACTGCACAAACTAGCTTGAGAACTGGCATAAAAAATATTCAATTTTATTTATTCTAATCTTGGGACATGTTACTTTTGCATTATGATTCTAAATAGGTTATTTCAGAGGGCTGGGGATAGAGCACAGTATTTTAGCTGTTGACAACACTCAAGTCCATATCTTAGAAAGCGTATTTTCCAGGCAGTAGTTTTGTCTGTCAGTTGGACCTCTCATGCCAGTAAGTCTGTTTTTTGAATGTTTTCAAAGTAAAGCCTTATCAAACAAATAATGACAGTATTGATAGTCAAATAACTGAAATATGATTTCCATCACTTGTTTCCTTAACGTCTTTTAGGCAATTAAGGAAAAAACCCTTTTAATTGCTAAAATACAATCACTTGTCAGAAGTAGCATCTCAGCTGTCTTCACTTACACCTGCAGACACATATATACTGTTTGTAGCTCTAACACTGCTTAACACATGCCCACTTAAAACCAAATGTGTTTCTAGTGAAAAGAGATACATATTCTACTACACTATGTGGTTATGACAAAATCTGTGAAGTACATCATTATGGGGATGCTAGCTTTTAAGTTTCAGACTTTATTTGTTTTCTGTATTCATTTTCAGAACTTTTAGGAGCATTTCTGTTATTTTTCATGTTTAGACAGAAGTTAAAAATGTAGTGCACCTCTGTACTGAAAACCAAATCAATTACTACTTAATTCAGAAACTCTGGTGAACTAAATGCTAGAAGTTAATTTCAGCTCAATTTTTAATATACTGGATACTAAGTATACTCTGAAATACAGCACTTCTGACTCTGGGCAAGTACTTCACAAACATCTAGCCAGGATGGCATTGCTTGTACACATTGTTTAGTAAAACACGTCTACTTAGGGCATGCCATAAACACACACATAAAAACTCTCCTGTTATTATATAGTTTTTGTGAATTAAGAAGCCATCCCAGTAACTCAGAAAAAGAAGAAAGATGGGGAAGTCTGAAACATTTACTCATATACAAACATCCATGATTTGCAATAAAAGTGTCCTGTAGAAATACTGGACAAAGTTTTCAGCTGCTGCATTATTCTTCCCAAGTTCTCAAAATGAGTTTTTAAGAGTTCCTTGCAGCTGTACTGCCAAGGAATTGAAACTCATATTCACTGTGAATGTTGTAAGGCTTCTGGCATTTGAGGGCACTTTCGAACACAGTGCCTGTTCACCTCACTAGGAAAGCACAAGTTTGGTCAGTGTTCCCAATTTCTTGATCTACTGAAGTGTCTCTGAGAACAAGCTTTGACACCTAGCCCCTTCCTTGTTTTTCTCTTTGTAGAGAATAATTATAATTTGTGGCTCTGTCTTGAGTAGTAACTGAGATATGTTGGGAGGAAATATGCAACAAATGAAATAATTATGGGGTGTTCTTACTGTCTTTAGTCTTTTTTGCCTCAAATGCAGACAATCATTTCAAACAAGCAAAAAAAACATGCAAAAATTTAAAAAATTGAGAACTGCAGGTTTGAAAACAAAAAACATTAATCAAAATCTGTGCCAAAGCAGTAAATGTGACAATTTAGTAACAATCTGCAATCCAGCTTACTGTACTGGAAAATAACACTGTGACAGCAGATTTCAATGCCTGCTCCTAGCTCTTGCTAGCTGTAATATTAATTACCTCATATTTCAGTGTGGCCATAGGCAAAAACTTGCTAACATTAAGATTCTTCCTCTGTAAACATTAAGTACAGCTCTTTACTCACAGTTTCACTATTTTAACGTGTGGCACAAGAATAATTTAAGAATTTTCCAGTAATTTCCATTCCTAATATTTCAAATTTTGAATTCTCTGAGTTCCCTCACCCTCCTTAAACAGTTTCCAGGTAAAAGGGACAACAGGGGTACTGCAACATTGAAAACTGGTATTCAAATGTATTATCTGCAGCCCACTTTGGAATTGTAAGTTACAATTTTATCACTTTTCTTATTCTCTAATTTAAAGGAAAAAAAAACTTATATGGAAGACAATTTTACAAAGCACTTTAAGAAAACAAAAGTCAGAAATGAAATCTGGTCCTTCACTATCTCTTCAGATGCCAAATTTGGATACAAAGTGGAAACATTGTTATATGCAAGTCTTGTATAATAAGTAAATGTATTAGCTCTAGAAAACAAACGACAAAAGAAGCAAGATCGGGAAAATAAGTGTGTTTTTCTCAGAACCATTTTATTGTTTTAAATGTGTAACTGTAGGCTACTATTCACTAAATACCTTCTGACAGAGATACAGCAGACTAACTCCTGAATTATATTCCAATTAAGTAGCTGAAAACCCTTAGCGGTAGATACAAAAAACTAGAAATGTTTTCTTAGAATACAGTATGGAAACAACATATATGTAAAATCCTTTCTGCAACAGTTTTCTAATCATCTTAATAGCAATAGCCTTTTAACAACATAATGTCAAGAGGCATTTCTTCCTTGTATACACTTCTTTGCTTCTTAAGACTTTAATTGTTTAATTATCTGTCACCAGACTACTTTCTAGCCATTGCTTCCATAAAAGATGATAAAAATTTTATGTTTGTCCTCATTTCATGCCATAAATGTTTCACAGTTTCATGAATATTCATTTTGGTTGTTTCAAAAGTTATTTAAAGACAAAGGTGTTTTCAGGGTGGTTTTCCTGAACCTTCTTACTCTGCAGTTTGCTTTGTTTTGTTTGAATGATTTTGTATTATTGTAGTTGATTGGTTCTCATCTACACATCTCTCACATTGAAATGGCAAACTTTTTCTTTTTTTTGTTCATGGCAACATTTCACCAAGTACAGGCAAAATATCTCACAGCACAAGCCTCTAAGCCAGCTTTCTCAGCATGTTTTGCAGTATTCAACTTTGCTAACATGCCAGTCTCACCACAGAAGTTATTTCATTTTGCAAAGGACCAATGGAAAGTCTGGATGGACTAACTAAACATGACAACATTTGTTTGCCAATTGCTTCCCTGAAGACATTACAGTCATCAGTTAGAAAATGAATGGTACATCATCTCATTATTACCAGCAGTCATTATTTTTAACACATACAATGATCTACTGACTTAACTGTTTATATTTGTGAGACAAATTCTCTGCAGAGATGGAAGCGGATAAACAATATTTGAACAGCTGCTGCCAGGAGGTTATAATCAGATTGTGTTCTGACTTTGTTCCTCACACTGCACACACACCCCATGGCTACTGTTCAATGTCATCACCCTTCTGGGACAATACTTTCATACTTCAATTAGAAAACCTGCATTTATGAAGACTTCATTTATAAACCCCCAATCTTGTAAATATTTTCTAAAGAGTATGGTGCTCAAGAGCATCAGTAGCATTCTGACTTCAAATAAATTAATGTAACAAAGCACTCCAAGCCAAATGTTTGCTGTTATAGAGAAGTATTTGAAAACTACATGTATAAGCACTAAGTCCCAATGGCTTTTGAGAATGTGACTGATTAGCAATTCCACACTGCAAGACTTTTTTTTTTGTCTTATACTCCCACATTCCAACCTTTCCATTCACAGAAGACTTTTTCAGGGTAATCAGTTTAGAAACCAGCAGAATGTAGTTCCTCTGAATGAAAACTTTTCTAAAATTATTTATATTAATACCACTTTCACCTGTAGTCATTGTCATAAGTCTTGTTACCAAGAGCATTTGTCAGACTATCAGGTGATTTTGGTTTCACAAAGGGAAACAGAAAGGTCACAGAATGTGTTATGTTTGCCTTCAGAGTGCATTGGCTTTGACACAGGGGTCCACTCTCCCAGCTCAGCTTGTGCTGCCTCTTGCAGAGCCTACACCTGCTTTACACACAGGCCAGCCACGTGCCTGGCTCAGCCAGTGGAGCCAGCACAAGCACCATGTGTGGGGGTGGATGCACACTGGCAGATCCAGCTCTCACACACCATTCAGCTTCTTCAGCTGAACACTCTGAACCAGGCAATTCACATCCATGTTGCCTGTGAGCATCCTAAAGATGCCCATTCCATCCTAAAGAATGCTGCCTGAGTGGACACTTTGACAAAGACAGCTGTCCTTTAAATATACAAGGTGGGGCCACATGCAAGACCCTTAATTTTGCTTATTTCCATAGCAGCACCACTGCACCTGCTTCTTCAGAAAACAGTCATTGCAGCCAAGCATCTGGCTGACAAAGCCACAGCACAGAATAAATTATTCTTTCCAAGATATGGACACAGGTGTTATCAATAGCTAATATAGCACACTTGATGCCCAGTTCTCTGAAACAGATTCGTCCATCAATAAGATTGAACTACCACACAGTCTTACTTCCATCAAATTTCCAGTTGCTTTCCATTTGAATTTTAGGTATGAACTAATGGATTAGTCCTGCCACTTCCTGCACTATTCTCTAGGTTGTCTTCGTGAAATGCAGGGGAGGCCAATACCAGAGACAGATGAGGAGAAAAAGGAGTCTGACAGCATGACAGACACTTAGTACCAGCATGACTGATGGGAAGACTGGGCTGAGCCACAGAGCTATTAAGGCTGGAAGAGACCTTCCTATGTGGGTCATCTAGTCCACACTGCTGCCTTCAGCACACACAATTATATCAGGATGCTTAGGGCTATGTTCAGTCAAGATATCAATATCAAGGAAGAAGATTCCACAGCCTCTCCTCTCCAACGTTTTAGTACTCTTGAGATTTTTTTTCCCCATCACATATTACTTTCTTATTTAGAACTTGCTCCTGTTGCCAATTGTCCTATCAAGATGCACCTTTGAAAAGAGCTTTGTTTCACTGTGCATCATCCAATTAGGCAGTGCTAGACAGCAACAACACCTCTTCTCAGCATTTTCTTCCTAAGGCCAAATACAGCCTGTTCTGTCCTTTTCATACACTGTGGGCTCTACAGGACCAAGCCCCATGCTGGTACCTGACTGGATTCCCATGACATGTAGACCCACGTCTACAAGGCAGCTGTGGTACCACTCTCACACATTACAGTATCCTGTCCCCATATTGGTGACCCCTGTGCATGGTGCAATTAAGAAGCACATCCATGGACTGACTATGTCCTTCCTATGCATTGGCTCCTACAGAACAGTGGCAGCAGTGACAATCAGCCAACACAAAAGCCATCAGGATGATGACAGAAGAATAAGGGGTGAAAAAGCACAAAGTTGATTTTTACACTGTTAAAGTGCACAGAAAACTCTTAATATTTTCCTTTCAAGGGAAGATATTCCAAAGCAACTTAACAGGGAGCTTCGCAACTTTCAGGCTTTTATTCTTCATGGGAGAATCTGGAAGAAATCAGAATGATCCAACTTCAAAAATGCTCCTATGAGCTGAACGTGACTATAAAAGAAGCCAAATAACCATTATGCTTTCCGACTACTCTTTCCAGATGTATACACATCATTTGTCTATGCATATTCTTACACCTGCCACATTTCATTACAAAACTAGATTTTAAAGGAACCAATTAACTTGAAGTGCTTAGTATCATGTTGCCAAGTAAGTTAATGCCCAATTCAATACTGGCATGGCTTTCTTGGTCCAACAGATTATTAGAATCTCATCTTTGAACTGCAAGGTCAGAAGGGCAGCATACATTATATATATATAAACAAGACATGACAATTACACAGTTGTCCGAATCAACCCTAGTATCCCAATTACAGTATCTCAAAACTGACACTCAATGTTATTTGTACATTAAAAATCATCATGTGAAACAAGAAGCTAGTGTGGCTTCTACATTAACTTAGGGTGAGGCAGAAGTTTATCATATATTTGAGGCATAACAGTGATGTAGTACGTTTTTGAAATACCATTTCAGAAGCCCAAAAAAAAAAAATCTAAATTTCAAAATGTATTAAGGAAAATTTGTGAAGTTGAACTGAAAGTGCATTAATTAGTATAACTCAGTGATTCAAAGTATAACATTATTATCATAGTTGTTCTAAAATCGAAAATGTACTACAAAAATGAACAAAATCATGTATAATCTCATCACTGAGAGTTTTTTCAGGATTATTTATATAATCCAGTGGAAGAAAGGTCTTACAGGTCTTGTGTCATTTGTTCTGTCAGTAAACTGATTTCTACCAAATAAGGACTTCTTTGGCAAAAAAAGTCAGCTATCAAGGTTTTAACTGCCTATTTAATTCTGTCTTATGCCCATCAGAGAACTCATTTCAGTTGAAGACAACAAAGTGAAAGCATTTTCTCCTTTCTGTCAACTACTCCTTCCTTGTTTTCTAGCACCAATACATGAGATTTGTACTGAAGAACCCTTATCACCAACTCGTTTCCGTCCACTGAACCCATACCATGACTCTTGCTGAGCAGGTATTACTGCAGTGCTGCAGTTACACAGGGTATTAGAGCTGGGAGTTGTCACCAACAAAGTCCTGCAATGTGGTCTCCTTTCCCACTTCTGACACAGAGGATTAGACTGGTTTTAAAATTTGAAGTTTATGGCTCAGAAAACACATTTCAGTTCAGAACTGAGTTGCCTCTGAGGTTAAAAAAATATTAAAAAATTCTACTAGTTTTGAAGAGCAGATTAACTGGATAGCTCTATTAAACTTCCAGAACCTTTAAAGGAGATATCACTTTAAGAAACACAAGTATGCAGAGTACTCTTGATGATGTCCCAGTAGTTTGAACCGTAATGCTTTTATTTGGTTGTGGATTTGTTTCATTTTTTAACAGCAAGCCTGCAAATGTATTTCCTTGCTTGTAATTTTATAAAACCTGTTTTTTATCGGAATTGATTTGTAAAGAGAATGTAAATCTCCTTTCTTTGCAGTTAGAAGACTTTCATATTTAATTTTTTTCTAAAGAAATTTTACTAACACAGAAGCCTTGGGATAAAAAATTTAATTTTATGGTTATAAAAGACAACAGGGGAATTGAAAAAGCCCTTTGGAGTTCAGTCACAAAAAGGAAAGATTCAATTACTTTGAAAATCTTTAGAACCACAAGACAGAAATATTACGAGTGATGAGCCAGACTGGGGGTCATCATCAACTGTAATCCCAAATGGCATTTATTCCACAGCTTGTGTTATTATTAATTTAGAAACATAATGAACAGCAAGTCACTAAAAACATAAGGAGATAACTGCACTTAAGGAAAGTAAGCTCTTTCATAATTATTCATTAATTGAATAAAAGTAAATGTTAACCACAGTAATATTTTCATTGTCTATCTAGTGTTCAGTGCCAAAACTGAACTTGCTGGAAAATTACAGTTTCTGAATAAGTCTATTTATGTAAGATCCCTAACGGCAATATATTATCAGGCAAATATGCAAATAATAGTGTTTAAAAAACATTTTAATTCCATAAAGGTTAATAAATATATAGCAAAATAATCTGATGATATTTAAAGTTAACTATACTTTGACAGAGATAATCTAACACATACTATTTTACTCATTATTGTTCTATTAATTTTAGTCATATACACTATATAAATATGAGCCACATGAAGTTGTTTAGATGCACACTCCTTCAATATGCATATCTGGTGTGAGCATTAAAACAAAACTGAATTATTAACAGGCAGCCACTTCTTTCAAATGTTTATTTGAATTATTGCTATCACATACACTAATGAAAGTGTGACAAAATGAATTAGAAACACTTTGAAATCAATCTTGTACAATTGACTGATTCCTTTGAAGTGATTTGTAGTTGGACACACAGCCTTCGTTGAAATCTAAATCAATTTATCTTTTGGGGAGATTTCATCTCCCCAAAAGATAAAGATGATCATCTAAAATTGCCTTGAATAAGAACCATACAGAAATTATTAATAGCAGAGTAGTGATCATTCCTTGTTTAAAGCACTATCTTCTGTAACTGAGTTTTCTGTTCATTGTTGAAATACATTCAGCATATACAAAAATAAAAAAGCTTTCTTTATGTTTTTGGTTGGATTACTTTTTCCATTTAAAGTCTTCACTACCTTAAACGACCTATTATTTCTTTTCATGATCCTACTTGTTATATCCAAACTAACAGTAATTCTTTGTTACTTTTCCAGATGCTTAACTATGTCTGTGTCTGCAAACTGTGAAGCTTAGCCCCAGACACCTGAGGCTGCAATTATGTCTGACTGCCATAATACTGCAAAAATGCCAGATTGAGTAGTTAACATGCAATATGTATTAATACACTACGATAAAAGACTTAAATATGTATGAAATGATGACTGATTCAGTGTTATATCGTGACTCAAAACTGAAAACTTATCAAATAAAAAAAGTTGGCATTTCATTTCTGTATCTATTGTTCAATGTTTGTAATCACCATATCTTGCACTTCACTGACCAGTGAACTATCAATGAATTTGAACTCTCCTTCTGTACGGAGCAAAACGCTATTTCAAATACATAGAGAAAAAGGAATAATAACTCAAAGAACATCACAGTGCTCTCAATGCACTGTATTCTAGGAATCATTTAAAGGATTACCCTAGGCTATTTAATTAGTCCATTAATAAGTAGTGATTTATCTGTTATAAATTGATTTCTCCCCTCCACCCTTAACTGATCTTCCCACTGATCTGTCATTCTGCCCTCAAATTATTTCAAATTAAGTTTTCACTGCTAAGGAGTCCTAGTACAGAATTTCAAGACCCTTAACCTAACAAAAGTGTCCTAGGATTCACTAGACCTAAGTCTCTGAATGAAGGAATACTGGGAAAATACTATACAAAGCAAATATGAGCGTTGTATCATAGCACATGAGCTCTCTTCCTTTGCTGAGCATTTTGAATTGTGTAAAAAACAGCAGGCTTTGTAAACTATGGGCAGTCTTTAGATTCTCTCTGCTGCTTTACCTGAGTTGCTATAATTGCTCTACTTACAAGAGCTCAGTAGTAAGAACATTTTGGGTGATAAATACTGCCTTATGTTCCGCAGTAATCAGTGATTAGACAGAACAATCCACCTCCATTGAATGCCATGACTTTTTTTTTTTTTTTCGAAAACTAATATGAACCATCAGGAACACTGAGCAGGGTATCAGTTCTGTCATATGCTGGACTAGACCCTGAGCTGCTGGGCACTCTCAAAAGCCAAGTATTCAAAGAGAACTGATGACATTGCTCATTTTATATGGCTTAGTCTGACTGGGGTTTAAGAATAGATTAATTTTCAGATTAAATATATCTTCCTGAAATAGCTAAAGAGGTAAGAAATCTTAAGTTTTGCAAGTTGAGTTAAATTAAACTGGAAAAACAACCAAGAATGATTGAAGTGACACACTGTTGTTTTCAAAAACTAATCAAATAAATGTTCCCAATGCTAATTGCTATCAGACACTCATAAGACATTACTCCACTTCTACCTTTATTCAATAAGCTAAGTAGGATTATTTTAACAGATTTTAATATTTTACTAAGCTTCATCTGTCTCTATTATTTCCCCTATTTAATTTACAAAAATAGCTATTACCTTTCTGTTCTCAATTATATAAGTACTCTAAACCTACCAATATTACCTTCATTGTTAGGTAGGAGACCAGTAATTCACACTCTTTTCAATATTACACACTTCTTGTTTTTTTAACACACTATTGCTTTGCAGAAAATAGTTAAGGATATCTGTGCCCAAATTGCAGAAAAGGGATTTTAACTTGCTGGATTTGCTGCTGATCACAAATCAAGCTAATGACAACCTAAGATTACAATATTTATACAGTAACCTTGATTGATATATATAATATTGCCTAATTTCCCAAGGTTTTAGTATGGAATTCAGAAGCACGAACTATAGGATGCTGCATCCCTTTTCTTAATTGCTTATACCCAACATTAATTTTCATGGGAGTCAATTCATATGTTGGTAAACACTAATAGTCTGTGACATTTGTAGTTTCTACACTTCTCCTACAAATTTCTCCTGAATTTCATTGCCGCCTTTTTTTTTTTCTCCTCTTTGACATCATTCTTTACTTAACTGCCCTGGTGCTACTTCTTACACAGAACAGATTCCCCCAGTCAATCGTTTCTTTATCTATAGATGGCTTCAACAGGTAATTAGATAAATACAAGTAAAAATTGCTACCAATGCCTAGTACATGAAAGTGCATCTTCAAACTTTGGCTCAGAAAAACCTTAAACCACAGAGAAAGACTGAGGAATAATTTATCCCTGAACATCTGTCTTGTTCCTAAGCCCTTCCAAAATGATTTGCAGTTGCAGTCTGTCCAGAAATAATACAACTTTCTTGGCAAGGGGCAAGGGATCAGGACTGACACCATAACTATATTGGATTAAGACCCAAAAATGGGGACTAGAATGGGACATTGGGAAGAATGCCCTCAAAGTCTTCACTGACTTCTGATGACTCTATCAAACTTAACTAGATAGAGTACAGTGGAAAATGTGGCTGGTATTACACTCATCAAATGTTTTTTCCTCTCATACCAAAACTCCAGACTATGGATACAAAACCCTTCCTGAAATTCTGTACATTAGAGGACATGTCACTAAATTACTCTGAAAGGATTTAAAGTACCTGTTAGCAATTTATAATAAGCTTGACTAATTTATCAAAGAAAATGACTACTGTAACATAGAAGAATAGTGCTACTTTCCATCAGTGCCATCATTTTCTGCATTTTTATCATATGAGTTATTTCCACTTATAAGTATAAAGGCAAAATGAGCAATAGACACTATGTTTGCAGTGTATTGCAACACGCTGGAATCATTTAAAAAGAAAAAACAGATGGAAATGGCTTTAGAAGTATTAATATCCCATTTAAAAGGACAACTACAATAATGTTCAAATATCAGTTGCCAAAAACTGTGTGGCAGAATGAAACTTAGTCAGCCCTATCTTCTCAGCGCACATTTTAGCCATGCTTAACAATCTGCCTTGAACTGCAAGGAATTAAACAATCTACAGAGATCAGCAGCAGAATGTTCTGTCTCCTAAGTCACTGCATCAAGAAATAAAGCTTCAGTGGAAAGATTTCCCAAAGCTCTTCCAAAAGCTTTATCAATTCCCAAAAGTAGCTGGTAAAAGTTGTCTTCTACTGCCCATACTGAAACCCATGACCTGAATTTCCAGGTCACCTTTATGAGAGAGCAACAGTGAAACCAATTTCACTGACAGTGTTGTTGAAGATCTATAGACCAAGACAATTAATCAGAATAAAACTTCTATTGAAAGTCCTCATATAAAAACATTTTCAACATTTTTCTTTCAGTTTTAACAAATTATGATTCATTTTCAGTTACTTTTTTGCCTTATGCAATTAAACTGCTTCCAAATAGAATAATGTGATCATGTGGGAATTTATGTTAAATTGGGAGTTAAAATAATCTTCCAATGCACAGTGACTACACTCCAAAAAGATGCATTGGTATTTACAATAACCTAATAAGTTAGTATTTTGCAAATATAGTTCTAACTGCTCAGAATAATTCAGAGGTCTTAAAATCTTTTTTTCCCCCTCCGCTTCATTTATGCTCTTAAATCTACCCTGCACTACTTCCTATACATTATATGGAGACTGTCAGAAATCATATCCCAGCATTAAATTATGTGGTATACATTATTGTTCTTAATAAGTTAGAAAAAATAGGTAACTGTGCTATATATTGAAGCACTTGATATCTCAAACAATCTGCATGTCTCAATTCAATGCCTGTTAGACGAAGCATCCACACTTTATAAGCAACTACACACAAGGGTTAAATTAGAGCACTAACATACACTTAGTGCTGTAGGTTTCTGAAGAGAGCTCTACAGGTGCAATTAAGGTGCACAAAGGAGGTGAAATGAGCACTGGCTGAGACAACAACCGCTGCAGCAAAGAAGTAAACCCCCACAGAAGTAGCAAGAGAACCTGAGAATCACAAGACAAAAAACTAGAGAAAGGGGATCCACGGAAAACAGCATGACAGGGTCATCAAATATGGTAGAAATTTGCAAGGAAAGAAAGAAAACGTATTTAAGAGAAAGACCTGGCTTTGAAAAATATGGCAATGAGGAACGGGGAAAGAGATACTAGAAAATATTCAAGAATTAGAATTAGAGCACTCTGGGAGAAAGGAGAAAGTAAGCAAGCAAACATCCATGCAAACAAAAAGAAAGCAAAAATAAAGGATGAGAAAAGTACAAAGAACTTAAGATCAGAGGGTATGCACTGGCACAAAAAGTAAATAAAGAAACATTCAATCTACTGACATTCAAGGTCATTAAGAGCTTCAGTTACATAGCTTTAAACATATCTCTGCTTACTGTGAATATGGGTGGATGTCAATCCCAGAAGTTCTTGTCTGCTGCAACAGAAATGGTTCTGTCCTACAGCACAATCAATAAAAATCAATTGCCTGATAATTGTTTTGCATCAAATTAAATTATGGAGTGCTACATAGCTCAGAGGGTTGGAAATGAGATGTGGAGCCTCTCACCTCTGGGTCACTGCTACAAACACAATGCAAGTCAATAATGACTAAGAGTTGTTACTTTTGTGTTAGTAAAACACCTGTTTTTAAGCTCTACTAAACCACACCTTTGCTGCTTTATAACCGCAGAACTTTGTTTTGCCAATCCCTGAATAAAGCTGGATGAAGCTTCCAATACCTCTCATGTGACCTTTGTGCTGCCTGTGATTATAATCAACATAATTCCTTCTCCTTTCAATAGATTAAAACCCAAACCCAAGGAGTCTGGTTACTTTTAAAACCAGTTTGAAAAACTGAAGATTACAAGTTACATTTTAAATATTTATCAAGACCCCAAAACCATGTAAAGTATTTATTTTAGCCAGAATCATAAATACTCAAAAAAAAAAAAAAAAAACCAAACCCACTCCTCAGCAAAACCTCCCCCCTCACACACACAAAAAAATAACCCAACACAACAAGGCAATCCAAAACATTACTAAATTGTGCATCCCTCTTGAGGCATTAAAGCAAAAGAAAGGTAACAGAGCTTTCTGAAAACACTAGCTGATTTTACATAGAAGATCCCTGGTTTTACTGTGAAAGTAAAGTCTGGACAGTACCTGTGATACTGCTGACAGCTAAGCCTGCAAACACAGGCATCCTTGAAGCCACTTATCAGGTAGTGGCACTCTGACTTAGACTAAAATGCATCCTGTTTTCCAAAATCTATGTTTTTCTAATTACATACAGGAAATTATTATTATTACTATTATTATTTATTTATACATTTTAGACTCCAGATTGAACTTAATTTCTAATTTAAGCTTCAGCAGTCAAATACTTTTAGTCAGTTCTTATCAGCTCTGTGATATTCATGACTATCTCTAGCATAATTAGCAGATTGATGTGGACAGCCACATGCAGACGAATTTGCTGCAGGTATTAGAAGACTGTGACTGAATTTGCATGTTCAGGAGTTCCACAGAGAACATCAATTCTTTTTCCCTGCAATCTTATTTTTACAATTTATTGTTCTAAGAGTTTGACAGCAATTAAACATCTTTACAAGGGCCATGGTAATTGGAGCAGGGGTGGGGGAGAAGGTTCCATTTGCCAAAAGAAAAAGAAAATTGGAAAAAAAAAATTTGTTTCTATTTCCCTTTTTGTTCCTATATCCTGGCTGTAAAGAATGCACACCACCTCTTCTGTGGTCAGTCAGGTACTTTGTTAACAATAAACCAAACACACCAGTATTTGTAATATCCTTCAGTTAGTATTTACTCAAGTATACCAAATATCTGTTTTCTAGAAAGCAAAACAGCATACTTTGTATTTTCAGACAAATTATAAATAAAGGACCTCACTATAAAAAAAACTGCCTGTCTGTAGTGCTAAAAACACTCTGGTTTATATACCATATATATTTATGGAATTGCTACTCTCTCCACACTGCAGCAGGAGATTGTCTTTTGGTTAGGACATGAGGAACTGAGCTAATTAGAAAAAAAAAAAAAAGTAATTGTCAACTTTTTCTCAAAATGAGCATCAGTCTCAATGCAGTTTATGTAGCACACTTGTAAACCCTTTAAAACAGAGTGCAGACCATCACAGGGGCAAGAAGCAGCAATATTGCAAGCAGGTACCTTCCATCAGAAATCACACCAGAAGGAACATCACCCTTTCTTCAAGAAGGTACAACCCTCACAGCTCAATTTAAAAAGGACTGTGCAAAACTGTGCTAGCAGCACACTGACACTTATTTTACTTCAGTTAGAGGAAACATAAGAGCACTCTTTTTTTCAATGGTGTAGTCATCAGAGCACTCACCTGACTGTTGATTTCCAGGCTGTGGTCACCCTGAAGCCACAACTTCTTTCTAGGAAAAAGCTCGAAGCTATGAAGAGGGTTCTTCCCCTCTCACCACAGTGACTGAGTCTCTGTGTGCACAGAGGGATCAGAGCCTACAATTTTCACCAGCCTTGGCACTTACAAGAAGCTGTATCAACACCTCATGAATCTGGTACAGCTACAAAACACCTCAGCTTCACCTGTAGGATGGCCAGCTTCCCTGCCGTAGCTTAGGATACATTTATGCAAGGAGAGAGCTGTACTTGCAAAGGGTATTTGTGGCTCCCAATTTGTGCTCTCTCACCACCCACACAGCCTGTGTGAAAGGTTCCTGTCACTCATGTGTTTTGAATTTAAACTGATGCTAACTAAGTGAAGCAGCTGTGTTCAGGCCCTGACCAAGAAGCTTAATTGTTCCAGGAACTTTGGAAGAGGTAAAATACCTTCAAAAATGTATCTAACTTTTGATCCACCTACTCCATGTAGAATTTCCTATGGATAGTAAGGGGCTGTACATCTTGGAAAATACAATTACTTCTGAGTATTTTCTATCCTTAAGACTTTATCACTGCCACAAAAGCCAATGCTATTATTCTATAATGCAGCTTCATAATTGATATTCTTCAAATTAATGCAGGAAAGAAATACTGCTTTATGAACGTTGATTTGAAAACTTGAATAAAAGATGTTGCAACTTATACTACTATGAAAAATATTGGTCTACTTTCTCAATATACTTGAAAGCTTAATTGTTTACACTTGGTTTACTACACAGTTTTTCCTCTAGCAGAGTAACTACTAAAATAATTTTTCAGCAATCTTTGAAACAATTTGTCACAATTTTTTAAACATACTTTTTATTGGCATAAACCAGTTTGATTTCAGCTTGATTTATAATGAACATTTCATTGTGTGTTATTTTTCTAGTTCAGCCCTTAAAAAGCAGTTTCCATTCACAGGTACATTGAAAAGAACAAAAAAACTTACACATAAAAGTAATGTGCCACCATAATTTGAAAATATCCACCTCATTCACATTCACCTGCCTCCACTAAAAGATTTATAACACGTCTAAACCAGAAATTGATGAATTCGTCAGTGTCTGGGACATTTTGATCATAATCAATAATATAATTTTACCCCTTAAATGGGTTTTCAATTAAAGTACATTTTTTTCATAGTAATTTTATTTTTGTCATAAAAGTAGTTTCTCTGCAGACTAACAGCATTAACTCATTTCATACCAGGTGCTGCGTTGTAAAGGACAATAACCTGCACAGCCAAGCAGTGATAATACTTTACTTAATTTAAGAAATATAAAATTCATTGTGCTGTTTCACAGGTTAAATATTACAAAGTAAAACATTTCTTAGATAAATAAGTACAAGTGTAAAGAGTGAGCACCGTTAAACAAGTTTAGAAGTTCATTATCCAATAATGAAGAATCTAAGGACAGCAAGAGATCAGTGTTAGGAATTCAAGCTGGCCTGGTTCCCACAAACACTTTTGAACTTTCTCTTAGCTCTCAAGAAAACCCAGGACAAGACAGCCCAGCAGCTTCCACGTAAAAGATTTCTTGGATGGAAGTGTCTCCCAGGAGCACCAGAAATGGAGGAGAACCTCACCAGTCTCTCATTAGATGATATTAAATGACACTATCAGAACTTCCTTTAAGATTGCTTTCTCTGGAAGCTGGTGCTTACTAGGCTAGGGACTGTTGTAGGGAGCTAAAGTAGGGAATGTTTTAAAGGAAAACTCATTTTTAATGCTATACAGCAAGACCTTTTAGATACAAGAAATAGAAACAAAATTTAATAGTGAGGAATAAGATGAATGAGCAAATATATATGAAATCATGCTAAACCAGAGGGGTTTGTGGTCCATTGAATAAATACTCCTTCTGCAGAAAGTGAATTAAATCAAGTGGTGTGATCTGATTATCTTCAAGGATTATTTGTCATGGGCAAACTACTGGTTCAGGTAGGAACAGACTGCTACCCTTCAACTAAGTGGCAGTTATTGATCTTTGCTGGCACAGCCTCATTGTTACATGGCTTCACTGTTATGGAGAGGCTGCTGGCTCAATGTCTGTCAGTCTGGGAAATACAAGTAGCCCTTGCTAGGAAAGATAAAGGGAGGCAATTTCAGGGTCTTTCATCTTTTACAGAGCTCTACTGCACAGAAGCCAGAAAGTGTATTTTCTTTGTCTATGGCAATTAACTAGATCTTGAACTTCACACAATTTTTATGCATGGATAATATGTTCCTAGAAATAGGGAGAAAATTTCTAGCACTACTGTTAGCAATGAAAATACAACTTCACCCAGATCCATCAACCTGTATCAGGACAGAGCCCTCAGAGCAAGGAAAGGAGAGAGTGCTTAGGGGAGATGATGGGAAACTCTTTGAAATCCTTTGAGTTTTGGTATAACTTCTGAGAACTTTCTTAATTGAATGGAAAAACAATTGCAGAGAATTTGAAGAGAAACAAAAGGGGTTCTGTAGCTTTAAGAACAGACAAAAGCCTTGCACTCTTGTTCAGGGAACTGCTTTACATAAATCTTCAGGATGTCTCTGAGAGGCAGTATCCTGGACAGAAATCAGATAGCTATTTCTCAGGCTCAAGTATCCAGCTTGTTTTGAGACAAATCTCAAGACAAATGCGCCAAGAGCCATAAATCAGAGCACTATACCAGATGCAAGCAAAAATGAGGCTACAGAAGCTGAGAAACAAATACATGATCCCACAGCTCTTTCCACTGCTTTTGTCAAAAAATGTCTGCTAGTTTCACAGTTCTCCACATAATTTGAAAACTGAAATTTACAATTGGAAGAAGTCCTGGAAATTTCACTCCATTGAGCTTTCAGATGGGAGGAAGCTGTAGCTTAGAATCAATCAGCTTCTGTTTGTTTGTATTTGGAAGCTGGTCCTGAAAAAACTTCTTCACACAGGAAATTCTTCTACCCACGGTAAACAGCCAAATAGGTATGAATGCAGTCAAATTATGCAGAACAGCAAACACACAAATGTTGATCAATTACAGTAGAGTGAAATCTTGTTTTATGTCCCCCTTAGTGGAGCAGGCTAATTCCTGGGATTCACCATACTGAATACCCTCCATCATTACTTTACACATCCACCTAGGCTCTTTGGTACCATGCATTTAAGTCCCAGCTGGGAGATCCAAACGCACAACGACATCCGAGTGAGCTTGTGAGGCTCAGGAAATGTGGCAGGGGAGTCAGGCTCCTCGGAGAGGAGCGACAGCAGATGCCCTCCAGGGGTGCTACAAACCGCGCGTCATCCCGGACTGCCACCCCGGGAACACGCTCTGGACTCAAGGAGAGGAGCTGACAGGCAGCAGCCATCGTTTCGGCTGTTTCCTTCCGATCTCTCCCAGCAGGTGTCACTACGATGTAGCATTGCTATAAAATCTTAAAGTAACAAACATTAAAGTAGCGTGTTCCTTTTTCCCCCAATTAGCAAAGCACCTCTGTAGACTAATTATGTAAAACCTAAAGAGTCCGCAAAAATGAGCTTTGTGATTAGAGGGTGGGGAAAACTGTTAACTGTGTATCATTTCTACTTCCACACTGCTGATTTTCATCTTATAAACTGTTATACCTCTGAAAGAGATGTCTTTAATGAAGTGGTTAATTTAATGCAACGCTCAGCATTCTCTTCTTAACAGTAATGGCTGTATTCCAAACTCCATTCATCTATTTCAAATTGTTATAAAATGGCTGTTGAATTCTATTCTTTGGAGAGATAAAATATATCTGTAATAAACAACAAGATTTTCTAGCAGCTGGTTCTGAAAATTAAGAAAAAACCAAACCAACACAACAGGGGAAAAACTATTTCCAAAGCAGTCTCCATGCAGACTCTGACTGTCCTACCACCCAGCAATCCTGCAGGCATTCAGACACCTCACTGTAATGTTTCAAAAATCAATAGCAATTTATTCTCTCTTTGGACCCCAAGCAACAAAAGTAAATAATACTGTCACCTGCGGTCTGCCTTCAGAACATGGTCACAAAACAGTCTTGCTACTATACCACAACCCTCCAGGGCTCTTTATCTATGCTGCCTTTGCAGATTGTATTGGCTTTCACAAGGGAGAAACACACAAGACAGCAACACAAAGGGGTCAAGTTCCTGTACTCTGACCACCCAGGCTGCTGGGCTGGAATTAGAGAAAAAGGTTTGGCACCTGTCTTATTTCAGTTTCAACTACATTAATTTTATTAAAAGCGAAAAAAAAAAAAAGAAACCCAAAACCAGGAAAGGAATATTAGAATTATGTTTTTTCATGCAATGAAAGGGACATACTAAAGGAAAACTTCAACATTTGCATCATTTAAAGGTACTTCCTAAATTAATTTCTTAAAAATTGGAGGCTTTGAAATTCACATTCCCTACAATGCTACTGAACATATGTCAGAATATTTAAAAGTGATCCAGAATATTGACAGATTGTTTTCAAAATCATCATAATTTGTAACCAATATTAAGGAATCAATTCCCATCTCATTATAAGACAACCAGTTTCTTTTAACTGCTCACAGCATGAGGCATATCATGGTCACAGGGACCTTACCAAATTTCAAACTTCCTGAATGAACATATACTGACTTAACTTCTAGTGACCCTGTGTATGTATGTACAATGGACTCTTGTCTTTCCAAGGAACATTATTTAAATATGCTTGTATCTTTGCATATGAAATTGTCTTCCTTGCTGCATGGTGTGTAAAGGCAATAGGGCAATAGAAATTTTCACCACCAATTCTAGTTCTTCTTAGAAATGCTGATTTTTGTGGGTTCATATATAATAAGTTCAGGATGTATCACTAGCTCATACAGGCATCATATCCTGATTTAAAGCAGTCCACCCTTTCTTTCATGGCTGTTTATATCATTGAGCACAAAGACAGGGCACAGGCTGAATGCAGAGCAGAAAGTGGAGGTTAACAGAAAAAACCTGAACTTCTCTTCCAATTTTCAACATGGACAGTAATTCCATGAAGTAATTTCCCACTCTAAAATGATAAATGCCAAAACTTACAAGCACAATACAAATATGTGTATTTAATGGGTCTTGTAATAACTCTCATTACAAGCCAGGCCAGAACTGTCATTTCCTTCAACAGGGAAAAATCAGTAAAGAAAATGGAAAATTCCAAAAGATTTTAGTTTAGTATCTTAGCAGAAAGAAAAATCTGCATGGATTTTAAATGACTACATGAGAAAAAAGGAGGAGATACTAAGACTTTATTTACAAAAGATATAAACACTTGTCTAATCAAAGGCAGTCTGAGCCACTGTTAAAAGAAACTCTGGTAAAACATTACAAGATTAATGTATTAATTATTTTAGAAATTGTGCAAAATGCAGAAAACCCAATAGCCACTAATGTCAAAGAAAAGCAACACAATAAACAGACTTTTATATTGAGTCGTAAACGGAATGAAAAGGGGAAAAGGCTATGAAGATTTAATTAATTCCTTTTACTATAAGCCACAGCCACAATGAATGGAAAACCTACCACTATAATAACCAAAGTTAGGGTAGAGCAGAGACCGCCTCAACAGTAGATTATTATTAAATTATTTAATTAAAAACTCTAGAAGATTTTAATGAGTCTTTAATAAGCACATCACTATCTGAAGTCAGACTGCTAGCATGGCTGGATATTCATTCAATCCTATGCAGGCTCTTACTAGCCCCTTGTTTAAAAAAAAACCTTACAGGTTAAAAAGATATTTTTATCTTTAATTTTACAAGAGCTAAACAGCATATGACTCAACAAAGCAACAGTAAAAATCAGAAGTGCTTCTCTACTGTTCCGTTTGTACCTCCCAAGACGAGCATTTAATTTAATTTACTATTTACTCATTTTACATTTGCAATTCTCTGCAGGTGTCTGGAAATCCAGTGCTAACTACACCTAGTACTGGGAACACAAAATAGAAATTCCTGAAACAGACTTGAATAATTCCAGAAATTTTTCTGTGGCTTTGAAGCATCTCCCAGAAAAGCTCTGACAAATGATACAGCATTCTACTGTGTTTACAGGAACAACTCCTAGTTTGCCTCAGAAGCAGAGTGGCCAGCTAGTCAAGGGAGGTGATTCTCCCCACCTACTCTACTCTGGTGAGATCCTTCCTGAAGTATTGCATCCAGTTTCTGGGATTTCCAACACTGGAAGAATGTGACCAGCTGGAGCAAGTCCAGAAAAGAGCCATGAAAATGATTAAGAGGCTGGAGCACCTCTCCCAGAAGGACAGGCTGAGAGAGCTGGGAATGTTCAGACTGGATTAGTTAAAGGGGGCCTACAAGAGAGATGAAAGGTCACTTTTTACAAGGGTGTGTAGTGATAGGACAAGGGGGAATAGCTTTAAACTGAAAGAGGGCAGAGTTACATTAGGCCTTAGGCAGAAATCCATCACTATGCGAGCAGTGAGGTACTGGAATACATTGCCCTGTTCAAGGAGCTGAAACTCACCACAAAAGGGAAAATATGAACACATGAATCAGCTCAGCACTGAGGGAGACAAGTGAGAGTACTGGCATGTGATAGGTGCTGGAAGAGATAATTTAGCTGTTTTTTTGTTTTGCCTACCCATTTGAACAAGTTAGTTATATTGTAAAACTGCAAACTGAGTGCAGACCTTAATCAAATAACATGCTCAGTCACCCTAATGCATCAACTACTGACACTGCTAAATGAAATTAGGTATTTTGTTGAGTTCATGAAAAAAAGCTTAAGTTAAGATGCACAAACTAACTCTGAGACAAAAACTGGAGAGATATTTAAAAATTTTGCTAATATCATGGTGAAAGCAATACATTAGCCATCATGCCTTATAAACTGTTAACTACAGGTCTATCAGTCTCACTTCAGTGCCCGGTACAGTTATAGATACTGAATGTATTGAAAAACATCTGGAGGACAATGCAGTCATTGGTCACAGCCAGCACAGATTCATGACAGGAAAGTCCTGCTTATCAAACCTGATTTCCTTTTATGATCACACTTAGCTGATCAGGGGAATCCAGTCGATGTAATCTTTTGATCTCAGTAAAGCTTTGGATACTGTCTCTCACAGGATCCTTGTGGACAAAATGTCCAGCTGGATAAACACATCATGGGATGGGTGAGCAACGGGCTCAGGAGTCAGGCACAAAGAGTTACAATGAATGAGGAGACATCAGACTGGGGACCTGTCTGGGACTAGGGAGGTTCCACAGGGCTCCATCTTAGGCCCTCTGCTCTTCAACGTCTTGATAAATGACTTGGACACAGGACTGGAAGGGAAACAGAGCAAGTTCACAGAGGATACAAAACTGGGAGGAGCTGCTGAGTCCCTTAAGGACAGGGAGGCCCTGCAGAGAGACCCTGAAAAAATCAGAGGGCTAGGCAATCACCAACTGTATGAAGATCAACAAGGAAAAGTGCCAGATTCTGTACCTGGGATGGGACAACCCTGGATGTATGGACAGGCTTCGGAATGAGATGCTGGAGAGCAGTGCCACACAGAGGGACCTGGGGATCCTGGTCACTGGCAAGCTGAACATGAGTCAGCAGTGCCCTGGCAGCCAAGAGGGAAAATCCATTCCTGGGGGCATCAGGCACAGCATGGCCAGCCAGGCAAGGAGGGGATTGTCCTGCTCTGCTCTGCACTGGGGCAGCCTCACCTTCAGTGCTGGGGACAGTGTGGGGTGGCACAATTAAGAAAGACATTGAACTATTAGAGAGTGTCCAGAGCAAGGCAACAAGGATGATGAAAGGACTTGAGGAGCAGCCATACGAGGAGCAGCTGAGGTCACTGGGTCTGTTCAGCCTGGAGGAGACTGAGGGGAGACCTCACTGCAGTTACAACTTCCTCATGAGGGGAAGAGGAGGGGCAGGCACTGATCTCTTCTCTCTGGTGACCAGTGACAGGACCCAAGGCAACGGTCTGAAGTTGTGTCAGGGTGTGTTTAAATTGGATATAGGACAAAGGTTTTTCACCCAGAGGGTGGTCAGGCACTGGAACAGGCTCCCCAGGTAAGTGGTCACAGCACCAAACCTGACAGAGTTCAAGAAGCATTCGGACAACGCTCTTGGGCAAATGGTGTGACTTTAGGGATAGTACTGTGCAGGGCCAGGAGTTGGCCTTCGTGATTCCATCCAACTCAGCATGTTTTGTGATATATAGATAGTTACACAAACACGTGTGTGCATGTGTGTGTATTTCTAAAAATTAACTATCATCCTCTTTCCAAAATGCTTGGAAAAAGGTTAACTCAGGACTTTTGCTGACTTAAGTGTTCTCATTTCACTTGTATTCAGGCAAGAATTTGTCATCATAAGGCAGGTGAGCCCTAGCCTAAAATTCACAACCTTCTGTTTATAAGGAGGAAATAGAGTTAACAAGAATATTAACTAGGTTTGCAATGAATCAAGCCCTTCCCTTCTGAAGAAATTTCTAGAAATTGCTTCAACTACTAAGAGTTACCCTAACTAAGAATTAATAAAGTGAACCATTTTAATCACTACTTTGCCAATACTGCTAATAAGGTTACTGCTAATGTGGCCATTTTTCTTTAGGATGTAAATAGAAATTGTTAAGTAGATTACATCTCTGATATAACTAGTTTTGACTGCTATCAGTTTACAGCAAATAAATATTTGCAATCTAAACACAAAACTTTTTGGAAGACATTACTTTGCACTTTCGTTAAAAACTGACATTGACTGGATAGGATACCATGCTTGCATCCAGGCTTTCCCACCTCTTTTCTTAAAATCTTGGTATGTGAATTTGCCTCCAAATGTGAGCTTACCGGAACAGAGGTGCACGAGAGCAAATTACAATTGGGAAGCCTGAAAATACAGGATAAAATTATCAAGAGAAGGCAGTATTTTATCACAAATTTGGGCACTCAATGGGATTTAAAAAATTGCAATACCTTCTAAAAGCTCTAGCTTTTTATAATCCTGGAATACGTTAATTAGCCTAACTTATTAGTTTGGGGAAACATCAGTTTAAAGGCTAATACTCCAAACCCAAGACTCACCAAACTGAGGTCCCCTCAGCAACGTGCAATGCATACAGAAAAACCAAAATTCTCTACTTGCCCTTTTGACACTCTTTTTCTGAACAGTACTTCAGACTCCATTATACACTTCTGCTAGTTTAAAACTACTTTTCTCCTGAAGTTTGACAGACAGCTCTGTAACTATTCCAGTAACAAAATGAGTTCACAGCCAGAATTCTTAGAGGGAATTTCTTTTATTTTTCAAATTTAAACAAAGAAAATGTACTATCAAACCCAGCTAGTTATGCCTCTCTTTGCATGACACTGAAATGATGCTTACAAGACAGATGTAGTTTTGTGGCTTATGGCTGAGTATAAGCAGGCTGCATATTGTAAGCAAGCTGTGTGGGAAAGTCCATTATTTAGATTGCCTGTTGTTTCCTTAAGAACAATCTTGATTCAATTCCTTTTCTCTTTTTTGGGTTTTGAATATACAGAAAGAAATATTCCAATAATGAAATATTAAAAGAAAATAAAGCCAACTTCAAGGAGTGATGGAATGATTAGGGAAACCATGGTGTTTATCAACAAAGGCAAGATCATACAGCCCAATTTCAAATCAGATTTCAATAGGACACAACAAGGTAGGCACATTCTGAGTTACTTAATAAAGAGAAATTACAGTGGCACATGGAATATAAACTGAATGAGACAGAAGCTCTGCAGAAACAAACTAAAATTTATTCTATCTTGGAATTACAGTAGAATAAATATTAATATATCCATGTTTTTTAAAATAGCTTTTCCTTCCCTTACTTGCCATCATACATACTTACCTATTCAAAAGTAGGTAACTGTTTCAGTGATCCAGACTTCCATCAAAAAGGTTAGTAACAAACTCATTTACAATTAGAGACATTCTTACTATTCTTACAACTTAACATAAATAAGGAAATCTAACTAAAGATATTTACCTATATGCACCATGCTACCTTAAGAAAAAGTGTCATTGGTTGTAACATGTTCTGCAGCTTATATTCATTTATTTATTTGGCACTGCACATTCAATTTAATTTTCTCGATTTTTCACACACTCATCAGTGTGTGAAGATGCTCCAA
This sequence comes from Alaudala cheleensis, assembly GCA_013398995.1. Classification (NCBI taxonomy): domain Eukaryota; kingdom Metazoa; phylum Chordata; class Aves; order Passeriformes; family Alaudidae; genus Alaudala; species Alaudala cheleensis. The sequence goes on from VWYE01026891.1 coordinate 25,061, forward strand.
TCAATTCCAAATTAATAGATTCTGTTTCAAATAAGCAGGCTATATTTTACCAATACATTATGAAGGCTAACCCAGACTGATTTTATTTGCTGAAGTGCATGAATTTCTTTGACCTCACTGTCTTGATTTCTCTAGGACTTTACTCTGAGGCTGTAACAGATTTGTTTCAGCAATGAGACAAATGTACAATCTAATTCACTTTCCAGATTGTGAACACAACTGTTCAAAGCACACATGTAATTATATTCTTTCCTTGCAACAACACACGTTCTGGAAACACTTTTTTTAGCAGAAACCTATGACTTGATAAGAACAGTGCTTTTTTCTTAAAAAGAAGGTGAAATTAAAATCTGCCTTTAAACAATGCTATTTTACAAACTTATTCAATTAAAACAACATTAACTTATAAAAACAATGCCAATTTTAATGTGCTCTTTGCTTTTAATATACTCTTACAACAAATGTTACAGCAACTAACAAGTTTCAGCATTTTTCACCTCTGAAAATCTGAAAGCAGTTTTATATTTGTATCGTTCCAGCATTTTCCTTCACTGAAATAAATTCTGCTACTCAAGAAAAGCACACAGGTGCATCAACCTGTTTGTATTCTTTGAAATTCAGCTATTTTATAGTCCGTAATTACTCTTCAGTGTGCTGGCATAAAGAAACAAACATACCTAATTTTGTGGTTCTTCTAAAATATATTGACTATGAAACACATGACACAAAAGAAATCCGCCACCCTGAACCCAAAGAAAACCATGTAATAAAAAGAGCCATGACAAAATAAATACCTAGTCTTAAAGTAATAGCTATTAAAGAAACAAAATTCACAATCCAAAGGATTCTCCAGCTGGACAATTTCATCTCTCCCGCCATCATTGCAAGACAAATACTTTGAAGATTAGTCCCTTAACAAAGGCAGGGGTGTTGAGCTATTCCAGCCCATCTCTGCACTCATATTTGGCCAGAAGCAACAAAGAGCAGTGTGTGCCAGCTTTACAACTACTGCATTTCAGTGTAACATATTACCTACAAACCAACTTTTAATGGTCTAACTGAAATCTTAGACTCTGAACTTAAGAATCTAAACAGCTGAACCTTAGAAACAGAGTTTTCTGCTGTAACTGGGAAATATACACAAACTAAAAAACAACTCAAAGTAAGCAAAACAGCAACTTGTGAAAAAAGCAAGTGTACATGTAATGAACACAAAAGAGGAGTTGTATAGTGATGTAATGCTCTCCACGTGGCCAGCGTGGAATAAGCCGCGCGGAGAGTACATCAACCTCTGTTGGGCCAGCCCTCCAGAGATGGCTTAATAAATGCAAGACCACTTCCTCGAGGTGCCGTGTAACAGAAAAAAGATTTAGTAAAAGGTGAAAATAATAAACAATACAATAAAAATAAAAATAAGCCGTACCAGGTGCGGACATGTAGCACCATGTAAAGCATCCCCGAAAAAGCCCCGAAAGCCTTTGTGTAGGGCTTTAAATGGTTAATGATGGAGGCAGTGCCCTTGGCAGACTGCCCAATAAGGAACAGTTACATCGTGACAGACAGGAGCAGAGACTTATCCACGTCTCTGCGCTGGCTCAGAGCCAATCATAGCTTGGAGTATAGAGAACTTTCTAGGATGCTTTCCTTTTAAGTCTTAAGGTAAAATGAAACATATTTTCTCTATAAAAAAAATATTTGCCTGGTCCAAAACTGCATTCCTACAGTATAGAAATAGTTAATGTACCTGAAAGTTCATGAATCTTTACTGAAAGAAAATTTTAGCACAATGAAAAGCAAATCCTAAAGAGTGACTAAAAGGGAAACACTAAGGTACCCCCACTAACACAGGGCAACTTTTTTTCCTTAAATGAGTGCTTTTCCTGTTTGAAGAATTATTGATTAATGTGTTAGAAGTTTCAGTGCATTTGTAAATGGAGGAGTAATGTGAAAAAACTGAATGTCACTTTTGAGACCTAGAAGCTGTAATATACTGTAAAAACAGACACAATGACAATCCCAGCAAGGCTAAATATATTATAAAATAACTGCTCACTCTGTAAGAAATATACCTGTTTCTAACACATGAATAAACTACAATACATTATCAAAATTTAAGTAGCTTAAGAGGAAGTGTAAGTTTTTGCTGCAGTAAAATCACAACCTGATTCACAACATCAATGAAGAATGATAGCTTACAGTCAAGAGCCATTATAAGTGACTTTAAAGAACATAACATGAAACATTCAGCATCTTATAATAAAACTAAACAGATTGTGTACAAACTTGCACTACTAAGATGGCCCAGTACAAACTCTTCTGAAGGTGAGACAGCATGCACTAAGAGGTAGATAGTGCTGAACACACAAAATCTTTAATTATTCTTTTTGGTGACCAGCCAAAATAAAGTTGGATATTAAAGATCATTATGCTTTTAAGTTTAGCAGTAAGTGAAAAATCATTTTAAAAACAATTGAAAAATACAGAAATATTGCCAAATATTGATAAAAGTATGAAAAGCATGAAAACATCTCGTTTTAAACAGTCATTTCAAAAGCAATACTCTAGCGATAAAAATTAATTATTAGGTCTTTAAAACAGCAACAAATTTTGTGCATTTCACCAATTCTACAATTCTCCATGCTCTTACAGTTTTCAGTTGGTTGATCTACTGTTAAGATATTAGCGGTTTTTAAAAATAATTGAGGTCTAAACAGTGATGCACAGAATGATGCATTCCCAAGTCACCTTTTTCCCCCTTTAGTGTTAACAAGTAGGAATATGTTTTTGATGCTTCCACTGCCAAGATCAGGTGAACTGAATGGTTTTACAAAGTACATTACTCAAACTCCTTAAGGGGCTATAAAATCACATTAACTTGGCTTGTTATTAATAATTCATGGCAACTTCCTTAGTTCACTACAGGGACATCACTCTTAGGGCATCATTCTATTTGAAATAACAGGGAAAGTCAGATAAACAGTGTCACCATCAAAATGAGAAGCCACCTACCATGAACCTAGGGACTCTAAAAGCCCTGAAGAATTTAAATCCTTAACATTTTCAGGCTAAATCCAGAATTCTACATTCTTTTCTAAAAGTTGGTATTAATTTAATAGATAAGTAAAACCAAGAAAATTTCCTCTGTTGGAATAAATTTGGTTTATCTGCAGATTTGAAGTGTCACATTCCCATATATTTAGCTATATGACATAAGAACTATTTAGGCTCTCATCACTATGAAACAGCTCCTTTTAACGAGAATATTTTACTTCAATTAAGCATTAAACTAAGTATATCACATTAAACACAGTATATCGCATTAAACACATGTATGATGCAAAAATATTATTTGGAATTGGAACATGTTTAACTGTAGTTAAAAATACCTACTAATAAAGCAGTTACTGTCGACACCAATTATAAAGACCATAGACTTCATTCTTCATGGTCATATAATAATGGTTCTCACAGAATTGTGTCATGTATTAGTAACATTTGGATTTCAATGCACATGACTAACTGGATGGAGAGATTCAGAAAAAATGGCATTCAATATAAATACATTAAGATAGGACTAGACACATTTTGTAATTTACTCAATGGAACAAAATTAGCTTTGATGCATCATTAAATCACCATGGAAAAATTTGCTTTATCCTTAACAACTTAATTAATTCTGGCACAGAAAGAAAGCAAGTCCACTTCAAAAGGTTAGTCTGCTCTCTGAGTAAAAAAATGCCCTATGCACAAAATATTCTAGTTATATGAAAATTCAAAATCCATCTTTTAGTTTTTAAAGTAACAAGAGAATACAGTGGTTTAACTGCTTTGTCCCCTCCCCAAGCACATTTTGGTATTATGAGATAAGATATTAGTGAGTGGCTTTCTGCAATTTGCAGTCAGGTTCCAACACAGATAAAAGCTTGAAAGGGCAAAGCTTAGGTGTGTGGGCCTGAATGGTTCACTGCTCTACTGTCAAAATACAAGGAAAGTGGCTGTCTTTGTGGCTGTATCATCATTCCATAGATACATTATCTACATACTTGTACAGACAAACTTTAGATGAATTGGTCCTGATAATGTTGGGGAAAACAAAGAAAGTCAGGCTTTAGGGTACTGATTATTTGTCATCTACACAGTAACTATTCCCTGGTGTGTCTCACTCACTCCCTGTTCAGTAACATCAACCAGGAAGGTTGTTTCCTGACATAAACACTACGGACAAACACAATTTTGTTACTGCCTTATGGAAGAAACAGTTGAGAAGCCTTGTCAAAAAGTCACTTGTTTCTTCTAAGACAGCTGATTTTTAAATCCAGTTGGAAACTAATAGAAGTGATCCAAACTTTCCTTCTGAAGAAATCAGCATTATCTAACTTGATTGTAATATCACTGTTAACAGAGTCTGATTCTTTAATGAAAACACACAGCAAGTAAACAGGCACAACAGTTTCAAGTAGATGAAATGAACAAGAAACCCAACGGTTTTCACTTTTTTATCCCAATGCCCCTTTGCACAAATGGCAAAGTAAAAGAAAAGTGTCCTGTGAACAGTCCTTTGTCCTCAATGGGCTACCTATTTTAATTCATGTCTAGAACTGAACTAAATTTCAAAAGCTGTATTCATATGAAATCATTTATCTCATTCTTTTTATGTTTGTAATTGTATCCTAAATTGGTTTATATCTCACTGACTGCTTTCCTAGTTCAGGAAACTGATTATATGAACAGTTCTAAAATAACACCTTTGAAATGAAACAGGAATTGACACTGAATGCTCATTTGCACACAGTGATCCACAAGGACATCTTAGGTTCTTACCAGAATTACAGCAATAGCTCTATTATTACTCATTGAGAGTACTTAATTTTTTCAATTTTATTTACATTAAAAAGAACTACTGACTTCTTAATGTTGAAAAATAATGAATGGGCAACATATGTTGCAACTGTTGTCACTGACAGATGAAAATAGGGAAACACCAGGCTTTCAGAAGTGGAGTTCATCATGAGAAGCATTTTAAGTCTGTCACCACGTACAATTTAGACCATAAACAAGGTTTATTAGTAGTATTTGGTTGTTACTTGGCATTTTTAATGTAAAACTCTACACAACTGAGAAGGAAAAGTAGATCCCAGATATGCTCATGACACGATTTTAAGAAGCCGGAGTCCCAAAACAGCCTGCTCACTTTAATGCAAGTTACATTACTTTCCATCAGGATATTACCCAAGAACCCAAAAACTCTGCAAAAGGGAATGCATGTTAATACAGCAAATGTTCATTTATTTGATGTAATATTAAAAAAATTGTATTGTTTAATAGAAAATTTTAAAGTATCTGATGTTTATTTTTAAATGTGGAATTATTTTTTGCCTTCATAACAAAAAATAGCAAATTTAATCCAGAGCCTAATTTAAAGGTGCAATTTCACAACTCCTAAGCAGAGTCTCATACATGCACAGTAAAATCAGCTGGTATGAAGTAAAAGTGACTCAGAAATTCACAGGTAAAATGGGCACATAAAGTTATGGGCTGAGGAAGCTGAATTCAGACAGTACATGTAAACCTTCAGAGCAGCGCTAGGATCAACTGTGTGATCCAAGTTGATTTTAGTACATGTTATTTAGGTCTTGTATTTATTTGAACAACAAGACAACAGAAAATGCTCCAAGTACTTCTGCTGAGCTTCGGATGTTTTAGGAGATTGATGTGGCCAAAGCACCATGCCATACTTGAAAATTTTGAGGAGACAAGTTATTTCAGAGCAGCACTTAGGACTTTTATAAGGCTATAATGTGTTTTCAATTTTACCTGTACTGAAAAAAAAGAAGAATGGATAACAGCAGGAAAGCAGCTATTCTAAGAAAGAGAGGCATAAAATGTAAACATAATGCAACAAAGAAGCAAATGAAGAAACTCTCCTTTTCCTTTATTAAAAATAAGGGAAACAGATTGTGCCATCTTGCTTAGGGCCCAGAGTCTCATTGCATGGAATTCAGCCAGGCTCCAGCACACAGCTCACTATGGAGTTTTGCTGTGCTAAAAAGTAAACCAGATGGGATATCTGCTTCCAACAAGATAATTCTAATGGAAACTGTTAGAAGTACTGTAAAAGAAACTTTTCAGCTTCATCTGTTTTTTTTACTGCGTATAATAAGGGCAGGCAGAATGAAAAGGAGACTATGAAAACAAACCACAAAAACTTAAAAATTCAAAACATTAATCACTACCCAAGTTTTGAATTTATGTGCCTCAGAACACCAACTGCTTATATAAAGCACATACCAGGCTAAAGCCAAATCTCAAACAGTAGCAGAGTTAGTGTGAATAAAATATCCTAAAATTATGTAAAGTGAGTAAAAAAAAAGAATCAACTAAAGGTTAGCCTCTGTCTTCATACAGCTTGAAGAAAAATATGAAGCATGTCAACAGAGCAATACACCAGGGCCTTGTGAGACCTAACAAAGTGTTTTTGTTCAGGACCTTTAAGATAACATCTCCTGTTCTTAAAAGACCCCGTATCTTCCAGATGAGGTACAAAAGACAAAGAAGGTAGATGAGGTTTTTGATGACTTGTTGTTGTACATCTGACTGAGAATTTTTAAACCGTGCCAGAGCAAAATAAAAGAACTCATGTGGGATTTTTTGTGTGTGTGATTTTTTTGTTTGTTGGCTGTGTTTTTTGGGGGTTTTTTGTCTCATCTATATCTTAAGACTGTAGCCTTGAACTGCTGCTGGCAGTAAACAGCTTTTTTTCAACACAAGCTACACCCATTTCATCCCAACAACAAATTCACTCTTAAAGAAAGATAACAGGCAATAAGGGCAGTATTTTGTCAACAAAGTAGCTTAGACACAAACGAAGCCCATTACTTCTGAGAAATAGGGTCAGTTATCAGAGAGAGACAAGCTCATGCTTCAAAAATCCCAATCCAGTTTGCCAAGCAAGGTACCTACCACTGAAAGTTTACTGTTAAATGGCAATATATGTTTTCTTTTTTTTTAAATCTTGCTCTCAGACTCAACATTACTCTAAGCTCCCTTTTCTTCTTCAGGAACTGGTCTATACCAGATTTAAGGAATTCTACTCAGGCTTTGACTTTGTCCTACCATGTTTCTTCAATCAGCCAGAAAGTAGATTGGAATGAAATTTATATGATTCGATAAAGGAAAATCAAATTTTTTCAACATTTAGTTTCAGTAATCTAATTATGAAGCTTTTAGTAATAGCGTAATTACTTTGAAGTTCTGAACATATGTTTCCACTGAGAGTATTCCACAGAGGACACTGTATCAGAGAAGGAAAAAAAATGTAAACATAAATGTACCAAAAATATTTCAGCTCATCAAAAAAAATTAAAATTGAAAGGAGAACCATATGCCAGAGATGTAATATGATGTCCAATATGAACCACTTCTGTTTCCATTATGCACAGTCCTTTAATTTAATACCAATGAAGAAAGTGGAAAATAATTTTTCCAGGACATCAAAGCATATTACCAAAATGTTACTGGATTGGCACATTTAAAAAAAATGAAAATACACATGTAAAATTATTACGACAAAAAGCAGTTGAACAGTATTCCTTGAACTTTGAAGGTCTAAATGTTTCCACTAATGGAAAGGATGTCTTAGAGGAATACCTCACACAATGGGCCTAAAAAGGCCCAGGCATTTCAGTTTCTTATGATTTTTACTCTTGTGGATTTAGCTAAATATCCTTAGCTTTGTACACTGAAAGTAACTAAATCTGAAGTAATAGATATGACACAAGACACTTCTATTGGCTAAATTTACTAAAAGAAAAAAAAAGAAATCAATGAACTAAGAGGGGAAATTCACAGCTGCACAATACATTTAGAGATGAAAAACAAAAGATACAGAAAACAGCAGCACAGACAGGAAGACACTTGGGAAAAAAACAAACAAACCAACCAAAAACCAAACAAATAAAAGGAAGTAGAGGAACTACATCATAATATAGAAAAGCTTTACACTTTGAACAAAACAACATTCACACTTGATCATCACAAGGTGAATAAAGCAAGCACATTTTTGTTACTGGAAAGTCAACTTTGCCTTTTTTATTTGTAGTTTTTACGTATCACAAACGATTCACAAATCCAAATGAATTTACTTTAGTGCTCTTCTATGTAATCAAGAGCAAGTTTAGAGCACAAGCCTGCTTTTACTTAGTGTTCAAAACCCCACTTCCAAAAGATAAACCAAAGCTAAGGAGCATGTCCAACTTTTGTGGCAACAAATGCATTGTTCATTTCACCTTCACAAAAAACACAGCACAACCAACTGCTTTTGATTGCAACTAACTAGCTAACTAAAAAGCTGTGCTTTCATTTCCTACACTTTAATACGTAATAACCTTGCTGTCCTTTAAACTGCCATGTAATGACAAGCTCTTTCCTCAATTAGGATCTTCATTCATTTTTATCAGCTTCTGAAATTCTTAAACAATAAATCAAATTCTTAATGCTTTTCTTTTTTTCTTTTCTTGGCTGAGGGGTCTAGGCTTAGAGCTTAGAGGTGAAAACAAACTGTGTCCCCAAACCATAAGGGAATGTCAAAAGAATAAAAAGGCACAAACAAGAACTTTCTTGTTTTCTTACCAACGGATCTATGCTATAGGGACAAATAATGCATAACAGAAGAATTTTTGATATATTCAGAAAATAAGCACCCAATTCCATTGGTCAGATTTCCAAAAATCAGGATTAAAAAGGGAAGACATTAATGGCAAGGCACTTGTTGAAAATGTTCATTTGGTAACCACCTTTCTTTCATCATTTCAACTTAGCTCAAACCAGCCAAAGACAGACAATTAAGTCTTCCTCAACAATCAGAACAAGAATACAGCCAAGAGGTATGGTAAAAACTGCAGGATCCAGACAATTTATTTTGGGTATGTTTATGGGGCAATGACCCGTCATTCTTTTTAGATATGTGCATGTCATTGTTTTCCTTTTTTAAAAGGTAAATGGAGAAGAAATTAGTGACATATAATATTATAAATCCAGAGGTCATCAGAGGGCAGCAAAGCTTTTCAACAGAGTCAGAGTTTTAAAATTTGTATCCTTGAAATTGCTAACATGAAGAGAGGTGTTATATTTTGCAGACAGCCTCAAAGACTTCTGAAGTCCAAGAGTGAGCTTTTGCCATTAAAAATAAAAACTGCTTAGAAATAAAAGAACTAGGAAAACAGTTAGCAGAGTTAATTTCTCTGAAGCACTTAATTTATGACCCACTGTTTTGGAAGACATTGTGATATATGGAGAAGCAATTGCTGAAGATTTTGTGCAATGTTTTTGTGCAGATTACGGAGNAATATGGAGAAGCAATTGCTAAAGATTTTGTGGCTTATCCATTACAGGCATATAGCCACTGTAAAAAAGACATCATGTAAAGCTACCATGTACTTAATGGAACATAATTGTGACAGGTTATTTATGCAATCTTTTGGCTGAATTCATGAGAAATCATTAATAAGGCTGCTTTGTTGAAGAAAAGATACATGTTTACCAGCACAAATACCAGCTACGACTGTACAAATTGCTCAAGGGCACGAAATAAAAGGCAATTTCATTATTAATTCTTCATTAATTTCTACCCTTAAGATCACTATCATCAAATTGAATATTTGAGTGATGGCTGGAGAACTTAAATGATTCTTTGTCTCTAGTCATTTCAACAGAGAGTTTGTAATAACACGGCAAATATTTCAGTTATTTCTATGAGCCTCAAAAAACAACTTTGATGCTACAATTTTTCCTGGGTCAAGCTTTAACAATACTAATGCAGACATGAACTGCTAATTAAGAAAAATGATGCAACACAAGAGCTACTGCATAAAAGCCAGTACAATCAGGCAGGTTTCAATCTGCTTCAAAAAGTGCATAATAAGGAACTAATTCTTTCTCCATCTTGTCCAGTCTCAAGAATAGAACAGGGAAAAGGGTGCTGATGCATTTTTCTACATCAGATAAACCTGATGGATTTTTATCCTTATTTTGTAAGGTCATCCATCTTTCCACTCCTTTAGCACTGACCAAAATACAGAAGGACTGGGAGAGGCCTGAAGTACGACATTTGGAAACTGAAATATTGCAAAAATATTATAGATTTTTAAAGGACATAGTTTACCATATTAAAATTTAGTTACTTAATGATTCAAAGTCCTCATAAAGCACAAACATTTGCAAGATGCCCCACCCACACTGTAGTTCAGAAGGAAGAAATCAAGTTGTGAAATAACTGACAATTATATAACTACAGTTTGCCAATGAATCATCTCCAAACCAATCTTTGTAGTGGTTTTCTGTGAATTCTGGCTATACAACTGCCCATTCTTTACATTACCTTTTATTCATCTTTTAATGGAAAACCTCATACATCACTGGCTGCATTCTGTGTTAGAAGTTGATTTTCAGTCCAACAATACTTATATACAGTACATAGCAAAAACAACAATTGACTGATAATAATTAATTTATCTATTTTACATAAACCTGTCTGGCAAAGTAACAAGCTTCCCACTAATGATTTTATTCTCCCTTGGGCTTCTCCTAAATATAGCAACTTGGAAAACCTGCACCATTCTCGGTATAGTTTGCTTCTGTGGTCTGACCATTTACACAACTGAGAGTCCCATGGGACAGGGTGTGGTAGCCCAACTAACTCATTCCAGCAAGTGGGGATATATGTGTTTCCAATTAAGAAAACTACTCTAACTCTTGAGGCAATGCTATCACAACAGAATAAAATAATGTCTTCAGCCTTAAACGTATCTACAAAAGACATTCATTACTTTGGCAATGATGCTTAAGCAGTAGCATTTGCTGTTACGCTTTCCAAAATTTTTTTTTTCCAATTTCCATAAATTGTTAGCAAAGGCCTTTTCCTAGTTGTTTCTGGAAGTAAGTGGAATTTGAAACTCTTAACTTTATTCTCATCTCACAGATAGGGTGGACCAAAGCACTTGGCAATGGATACTCTATCTACACATTGCATGCAAGTAATCATGAGCAATAATTTAACGACACTGCCAGATCCATTTTCTGTAGGGCCCTATCTGAAAAACTCAAAACACTGCATCAGAATATCCTTAGCCGCTGCTTAGTTACTCTCTAGTGTCTTGATATTGTAATAGTGTTATTTTTCAGTCATTATAACTATTTAAAAAAAAAATCAACCAAAAATACCAAAAAAAGCAAAAAGACACACCCCATTTTTCCTCCCCCTTACTTCCTTTCAAAAAGAAATCCAAGCAGAAAGTCTTCTCATCTCCCTTAATGGAAACCACAAAATCCAGAACGTTTATGTATATCTAGCAAAACTCAGGTGTCTTTTGAAGATATACTACTTCAAATGATACTAACTTTTTAACACCTTGCTGACAGAGTAATAACAAAGCATTTTGTAGGAAAATAATCATTAAAATATAATTTCAGTAAAATACAAAGTGTTTAATGATGCAATTCTGTACACACAGTCCAATACAGTGACTCTAGCAAAAGGGAAAAAGGCTCAAAACAAACTGAGCAAAACAGGTCATACATTTGAAATGCAAGTAGCCTTCGATATTCCAAGATTTAGGTTTTGTTTAATCAAACTGTCAGCCAGATTATTTGACATTATTTGACTCGTGAACTACAACTTGAGCGATTATTTCAATATTGTAGTGGAACTATCCATAGCATTAGACCACAAAAATGCCAACAGAAGAAAATAAAAACAAAATTGAACCATGAGATCAAAATATTTAAGTAGAAAATTCCTACTAAACTCCTTTTCCTTTGGTTGCTACACTACTACCATTATTATAATAGTATCATGCATATAAATATATTCCAGGGTAATTCTGAAAGGGTTTATTCTTATTTTTCTTCCTCAAGGTTATTTTCATACCAATGAGAAATATTTACGCAGAAAGTAGATTACCAACAGACTGAAAAAGGGTGCAACACAGAGCAGTGATCGGTCATCCAGATAGCTAAAACTTTCACCCAAGCTCCCATTCTCCCTTAACTTGATTACTGCTGGGGGAATCATATTTCACTGTCAAAGCCCTTCGCAACCTGTCGCTACCACCACCTTCATCTCTCATTCACCACAGAAATGCTGAACTTCCACTGTTAACTATATAGATCCCATCTTCTACATTTCTAAAACAGCTTGGGGCCTTCTCCTGGGTTTTTTGCTCTTTGAGAGGTATTTTCTGAAAAATTCCACAAAGCTGTCCCAGTATCTTTCTTCAAAATCAGTTTTAATTTTTTTTTTCCCCCAGAACAGGTGTTCAAGAATATGACACTACTGCCAGGGCTTTTGACTAAGAAATATTTCAGCCAATCCAACTGCAGGTTATTACTTCCACTAACACCAGTTTTCAGCTGACACAATGGTAAGCAAATAAATAAAATAAAAAAGAAACATTTAAAACCCACCAGTAACACCTCCCCAACCCCCCCATGCCACTAATTAAGTAGAGCTATGACAAGTTATGTCACTTAACTAGCTCAGTCAAGATTCAAATTACCATTTAAGGAACCTGAATGTGCACAAGTCTATCGAAAATCAAAAATCAGTTAGAGGAATTATCATGTGTACAAGTATATTATGTCATTAACTCACGAGGACATAAGACATTTCTAGAGATATAAAACTGTGAAACATTTTAGAAAATATACCATGTGTTTCATAGGAAAGTTGTTTTTAATACTCAGAAAAATGGGCAGGTGATTCTCTCACCCTTCCCCTCCTATCCCCAATTCTTACTATGGCATTCCCAGCTCACAAATGTTTAGAGGAGAGTTTTCAGAATGTCTCAAAGCAGGATATTGGACTAGGTCTCCACATCACATACTTTGAAGAAAATTCTTTTATTTTTGAGGGGTGGGGCAAGGTGACATACTGATTTTGGCTGGGATAGAGTTAATTCAACTTAGAAGCTGGTACAATGCTGTGTTATCGAATTTAGTATGACAATAATGTTGGTAACACACTAATGTTTCAGTTGTTGCTACACAGTGCTTAGCCCAAATCAAGGACTTTTCAGTTTCCCATGCTCTGCCAGTGACAAGGTGCATAAAACACTGGGATAAAGTGTGGCCAGGAGACAGCTGGCTCAAACTGGCCACAGGGATATTCCACACCATAGATCACGTCCAGTAGATAAACTGGTGGGAGCTGTGCTCTAGAATGGGCTGGACATTGGTCAGAGAGTAATTTTATTGTGCATCATTAGCATTATCAGTATTATTATTACTCTGTTTCAATTATTAAACTGCTCTTATTTTGCCCCCAGTTCTCCTCCCCATCCCACTGCTAGCAGGGGAGGAGGGAGTGAGCCAGCGGCTGTATGGTACTTAGTTGCCAGCTGGGGTTAAACCAGGGCAGGTTACAACTCATGTAAAGCTGTTTTTAAATTTGCAACTAATTGGTCTGTAGATTTCATAATCAATATTCACAAACGTTTCATCTGCCACACTGAAAATACAATTATCATTCCTCCGTCATATAACATTTATATTCATGAGCTGTAAGTAAATATTTAGATTTCAGTGTGAGGGCTAGAGGCATCAGCTCTGTAACCACATGGGCAGTCCCTTAGGTACACTCAATTTCCTTTTCTGAAGCATTCAAAAACAAACACACACTGCAGTTCTGCAAACATATGTATTTTATATACTACAGCAATACATCAGATCAGCAGAAGACATTGCAAAATAAAAGTGGTGGAATACCTGACCCTCTGTGCTTTCCTTAAGCCAAGCCTTCAATTTAAAATGTTCTCTACTACATAAAGAAAAAGTAGCCCAAATGACAAAGTGCAAGAAAAATTCCCCAACTAGGAAGAAATAATTTGCATTAATATGTATATGAAAATACTAAGTAACTGTTTATAACCTTCATTTTAGCTTTAGCAAAGGTGAAAGAACATTAGCCATACACCTGCAATCATATATTGCTAAGAAAAAAAATGAATAGCTGAAATACCCACAGCATTCTTGGAAACTTGAGATGTTCAATTTAAAAACAATAAATATTTTCACAACAAAATGCAGTTTTCAACTCGACCACATCTTACGTAGACAACAACTATTACACCAATGCTAATGATGAAACAGCAAGCCTGAGGACAGCAAAGAGTTGCTAAAATGCATGCGAACATTTTATAGATTTTACTTCAAATAATTCTCAAAACTGAGAAACTCAAAGCAAGATATTTTTTTTTAAGGAAGGCTACAAAACGGATCCTGTAATTTTGAACTCCCCATGGATTAATCTTTCGAGGAACTGAAGAAAACCCACTGCTGGAACAACCAAGTCACACTTCCCACCAGCTCCGTACGGGTAGAGAAAACAGCTCAAGGACCAAAGGGTCACACTCCCAACACATGAGGTGTTCTAAGCTGCTTCTTTTCCAGGTCGACACCAGGCACCACGCCAGAACAACAGCACGTATGTATGCGGGCAAGGCCAAATAAAGTTCGCAGATCACACAAACCTGGCCGGGAAGCACTTACAATCGATATATTGAGAAGGAATAAAAAGCAATTTTTAAATGACCTCAGTCGCAAGGCCTGGCCAGACATTTCACCCCTCTCCCGCGGGGATAGAACAGGAGGACAGTGCCGCCTCTCAGCACTTTGGCCCCCCCCTGCCCTGCACGGCCCCGACGCGTTTGAACCAGCGGGCGCACACCGCGGGCAGCCCCAGCTCGTCCCCGCCCTGCCGAGGCACCGGGGGAGACGGGCGGGGACCGAAGGGAAGCGAGGAGACCTCGAACAGCCCCTGCCACCCACCAGGGCCGCAGACCCGAAAGCACAGCCGGCAACAGCAGCGGCCGCGGCGGCAGCCGCGAAA
>VWYE01026891.1:40008-189416 GCA_013398995.1 Alaudala cheleensis
AAGCACAGCCGGTAACAGCAGCAGCCACGGCGGCAGCCGCGAAGAGGCGGGGACGAAAGGGGCGGGGAGGAAAGGGCGGATCCGCATCCGGGCTCGCCCCGCTCCCTGACGCGCTCACTCACCGATCATGGCGGCGGCGGGGGAGGAGGAGAGGGGCGACGCGTGCACGCGCGCGCACATGCCGGCCGCGCCTGCCGCGCGGGCGCTTCCCCTGAAGCCGCCCTGGGGAGTCGCGCGACTGCGGGCGGGGTGGGCCGGCCCTGAACGCGCATGCGCCTTCCGTCAGGGCGGTGGAGGCGCACGCTGGGCTCTCTGGGTAGCGTAGTTCTTGGCCAGTTCACACCCGCCCACGCTCTCCTCACGTCATCACCTCACATTTCCCCCCCATATCGCTAATGACTTTCTCGTTAATTGCTGTCCGCCGCCCCGATGTACGGTGCACCAGGCGTAGGTACAACTGTGCGGGGCCGAGCGGTGCCGACGAGGCTCTCTGTGATTCCCTTCCCGCTTCCCCGGCGGGTTGTTGACGCGTTGCCTGGTGACGGTCGCGTGGCCGGGGCATCGCGCGTGGAGGCAGGTGCCCAACGGAGCCCGAGAGGGACACGCACGGCCGGACCCGGCGTGGGGACAGCGGCGGGCGGGCGGGGGCCAGGAGCCCCCGGGGGACAAGGACATCAGGTGGTGATAAAGGGCCGGACACGGCGGAGAGAGGGGGACGAGCTGGGATGATGCAGGAGACTGGGGGGGGACGAGGGCGGGGGGCAGGCAAAGGGGTCCTGTGAGGGGCAGGGAAGGCGCGGGACGGGTTTGTGGGGCTGTCGCTGTTTTTGGAGGGGAGCGGAGTTGGACCTGCTGCCTGCTTGGACTCGCTGGGCACGGGACGCTGATGGTCGCTTGTTTTTTTCCAGTCCGTAATTTGCACCTAGTCCGTCGCGGCCGCCGGTGGGGTGATGGTAGTAGAGGAGGGGAGCCCGGGCCCGTCAAAGCCTCCAGGTGACAGGTGCCCACGGCAGCGGAAGAAGAAGGACAAACAGCAGGACAAGCAACAGGCCTGCGAGGGATTCAGTATTAAAGCCATGATGAAAAACAGCGTGGTAGGTTTGCTGCTAGCATAGAAGTGATACTAATTAACTCAATTTGTCCAAGAAGCATAGCAAGTTAGAGCTGTGGATAAGGAAGGTGTGCAAGTTGCTAATACCTTATCTGGAGTTTGCTGGTTGCTGAAATTACCCTCAGACTTTACAGAAGTATTATCACAAGATAACTCGCTGTGCCTGTGGAAGTTGTGATGCTTTCACCGAGTACTTTGCTTTGGTGCCACAATTTATTTTTTTTTTAAATTGGCAGTACACATCCTGTTAAACTGCAAGCCTATGGAATTGTGTTTGAGGCTTACTGCCTCCTGCTTAGTAAAATGCTGTCAAGTGGTACTGCAGTATTTCTCAAGCATTTTCATACACTGGCATAGTGTATAAAATTGATGTGAATGTCACATAGGATGGCAGAGGTCTGGAAAATAGGTTAATAGATTTTTTTTAAAACAAGCTTGGAAAATAATTACAAGCTCCCACACCATCTAGGAGAATACTAAACAAACAAACATTAAACAAACAAGTTCTCGAACTTGTAGTTCAAAGACAGAGAAATTGATCCAACAAGTAACAGTCACAATTTCTAATGAACTTGGAGGCTTGGGAGTTAAAATAGTAAAGGCCCTTCAAATCTCTTTATACTGTTTTATTTGTCTTCTTTTATCAGAATTTAGGAGTTAAAAAGCTTCAATTAGTACAAATTACAAATGTTCAACATGTAAGTGGATGATAATATTACCATGCCTCTCTGCCTAAACTCCTGATTTATATTCTTAATTTGGACACAGTTCAAGGTGTTAGCAAAGGCTGGAGTCTTCAATGGTTTTCTTAAACCTACCGAGTATTCTGACAGCTGTTATGAAAAGCATTAGTCCTCTTTGTTTTGCTGAAATGGTCTTCCTGGAGCAGGCTCTCTGATCTTGTTATCTGCAGGAACGTCCTCTTAAAAACCCAAACAAGCATGTCTTTAAAGAAATTTTAAATAGAGTAAAAGTTGTATACTTGAAAAACTTTCTCCGAGTTAATAAAACTAAAACATATTTCACTTTACTTGGAAAAACACAAGGTGAACACAACCGAAAAATCCCTTTGTTTTAAAGATTGTTTGGTTTGGTTGTTTTTATTCTAGAGTTGCATGACATAGACTATAATACTTCAGCAACCTTTAGGATGAATTTTTAAAATATGTTTCCCATTCCCTGAAAAAAAATTCAAGTAATGGATATTAACACATGGTTGTTTACACCTAAATATGTAAAACACAATTTTGTCTAGAAGAATCAGCAGTTTCAGTGGAGTTTGAGAAATACATATTTAATTTTAAAAAAGGAGCCGTGACTTGTGAACATAACTAACCATGAGTTTAATCAGAATTTAGGTTTCCTTTTAAATATTTATAGAATATTAACTTTTATGGCTGCATTTCTAACTTCCTAAACATAAACAGACCATTAAATCGTGTGATACTGTCATTAAGCAACTGCATACAGGTAAATCTGCTGCCTTTGCAGCTACTCACAAAATAACAAAAATTACTTTCTTTGGCATGGACATCTGGAAATCATCTAACTCAGCTTCCCACTTGAAGTTGGCCTGTCACCAATACTCGGATCAGGTCGGTGATGGGTCTTCCTGACTAAACTGTGAAGGCCCCCAACATCAGGGATTGCCTGGTCCCTCTGGGCAACCTGTTTCATTTCTGTGCTGCTCATCTGCCCCCTTGCCTGTCCTCTCAGCCCTGTCAGAGCTTGGATTTACAGTGTCCTGACCTGCTGCACATGTTCTACTCATAACTGGGTTGGAAGCTCTGAAACTCTTAGTGGTCTTGGGAGATTCGTAGTGCCTGGGCTGTGTTTTGCAAAAGCTCCAACTGCAGTCAGGCAGCCACCAGAATAATTACCAGTCGGTGTTCAAAAAGGTCAGGATAGAGTAAAGAATATCTTACTGCCACACTGTCTGTGCAGAAGTGGGAGCTCCTTTTCCCTTTTCCAACTACTTTTTAAATGGAGCTTTAGATTTATTAAGTACTCACTTGTCAGAGGTTGACATCATTGATGAAGTTCTCCTGGAAGGCTTGGGAGTTGACTAGAGGGTTGAAAGCACAGCAGGAGTATCTAGTCAAGGCATGGTAATTCTTTTTGTTAACAGCATGATAATGCATAGGGTTAAACGTGTTTGGCATCTCCAGGTCAAACAATGAGGTGTTGATTAATAGTCTTTGGTGCAAGCATGTAGTTAGTCTTAAACTCTTAGTGCAGAGTCTTAACAGATTATCATTATGCATACATGACTGTAAATACTGTAGTAAATGCTCCAGAATTCTTTTAGGTTGCTTGGGCAAAGAGTGTTTCACTAAGCTGTTTTGTATTAATGTTCTGAATAAAGTCTGCTTTCATAAGTAGTAAGTGCAGAAATTAAGTAGTTACAATATTTAATATTTACTCAGCTCTTCCTAAATCCAAAACTCACTTAGTGAAATACAATGCCTAAATATTCACCTAAAAATGTTCCTGAATGGAATAAAATGTTTAAGTTATTCCAAAACTGTAAATTTATATAGCAGTTTAGATTAAAAGCAAGGCCCAATAAAGGTCTTCTATACTAACAAGCTACATTTACATTTTAATTGTTTTGTCCTCCAGTGGAATCAAGAATGTTGTGTGCTCTTACATCAGAGGTGCTGCATGTAGAACTAGGAATACAATTAAAAATTCATATATAGAGTAGCAAGTATAGAAGTGTCTGAATGTGAATGTGGACAGCAGGAAGATATCTCTGTTCACTTCTTATCCTCTCTAGATGATATTTTCCTATTTTCTGAAACTGTACATAAGAGAATAAAGTGTTAGTGTCCCACTTTTCTGTAATGCACCAATGGTAATGGCACTTCATGTATTCCATGACATCAGTCAGAATCTGCCTCCAGGAACAGGCCACAGGGAGAGAATGAGAACATTTACTAGATGGCCTTAGAAGGGAAGGGATGCTAAAAATTGTTTCTGGATTTCTAAAACCAAAGCAGCTGTTCAACCTTAGAGAGTCTTAGCTATGTGTAGGGCACAGCTTTCATCGTGTAATTGCTCTTAAGTACAAAAACGGTTATTTGTATTGCAGCTCTGGATTTTCATTCTTCTGTTCCACATTTAGGAATCTGCAGTCTGTGTATATTGGGATGAGTTCTCAATCTTTGTACTTTAAATGCTTCTTCTAAGCTATTTTCTATAATGTGTGTTGTGAAGGGCTTTCTTACCCTTTCCATTTGATAAAAACTCATAGCAAATTTCATTTTAACCGTAATGTGATTTGTTTGTATTCTGAAATTTGTGAATTGTCACTATATATTCATCCACACTGTGTAACCAAGACTACTTGTGTTACCTTGTAGCAGTCAAAGTTTCTGATTTGATTTTGAGGTTATAGGAAAGAATATGAGAAAGAAGTTGTATCTTTTGATTATAACAGCTAATTTATTGGGAAAAGCAGTGTGTTTTGGGACAAATAGATGTCAAGTTAAAGGAGTGTTTTGATAAATGTATACTAAGAAGTAGCACATCTGTCTTGGAGGAACTTCTCCAGTTTAACAATAGTAATTGTGTACAATCTATGAGTGCACTTCAGTGAACACTGTGAGGCAGTTTAAACTGTCAGTACTCTGGAAGGCAATCCTATCTTCTTCTTCTCTGAGGCTGTTTATGTGTCCTCATTTGTACCATGTTGGCTGCTCAGAGAACTGATCCTGCTGAAAGCACTCCAACCTGTTAAAGCTCACAGTGTTGAACTGCTGTCTGTGGGATTGGGGCAAGCAAAGCTTCTGCTTTAACAAGGCTCATCTGTTTTGGCCTTCTCCCTGTCCTGACTGTGTGCTTCCATCTCTCCTTTTGCACTGACATTGTTTTTTCTTGGAAATATGGAGTAAGTTAGATAAGCTGTAACAGCTCTTAATATATGCAATGAGAAGGGAAGCAGGAGAATGTCAGCACAAGCTGTGTGTGTATGTACCCAAGAGGGAATGTACCCTCTTGGCAATAACCATGTCTTTTAAATTTAATTCATTTAAAATCAGCTATGATATCAAGTTCTAGCAGGGTAATTCCACAAGCATTTACAGCAGCATAAACTTGCACCACAGTTGAAAGGTGTTGTTTTCATCCCTGGACATTTATTCTTTGTGCAATATGAACTGTTGTATGGCTTTGCAGTAAGCTTGATTGGGGCCCTGGTTAAACCTAGATTAAAAGCAGTTCAACTTTTTTTTTTATTTAATAGCATTTTAATTGACTTGACATATACTTTGATAGCAGTGTAAGCTCACAAAAGTTTTCACTGCTACAGCCCTGCCTGTGTCTGCTGCCTGTTTGTACCTCCTCCTTTGTGCCAGTACAGTGATCCTGCTGGATTGATGAGGCACTTCAGTTGCATTAGGTTCAAACATGCAAAGCTTGAACACAAGGAGGTTTTTATTCCCCTCATAAAGTTAGATTCCTTTCCAATTCCATGCTTGTAATGACCTCTCTGATAGTATAATGTAAAAGCAGAATATACAGAAAAAATACTAATGCTTAAGACTGTAATTTCCTCAAAAAGCTTCTATTTCATATTATGTTTTTTAGCTATAACCTAGATGGCTTAATCATGCTGCTCTTATTTTAAAACACTTCAAAGTCAGCACTTTATTTCTGTCAATGTGGTGAAAGGTTGGTATTGTTCATAGCTGCAGTGTGAGGCTGAAAAGATCCGTTTCCTACCATAAGCATGAAGAAATCATTCTGCTTCGTTTATGAAAGTCTGTTACACATTTGAATCTCCAGTAAATCTTCTCTTCTAATTCAGTCATATGATTTAAAAAAGTTAATAAGTAAATTATCAGTTAGACTCTGTTTTGTAGTTTGATTGACAATTCTTGTCTTCAATCACTTCATTTGACTTATGATATATTACACAGAAAAAAAACTTGGGAGGTTTTAAGTTTCACATTTAAAGAAGATAAAAGTAAATTGATTTTTAAACGTTATGGCAGTGCTTTTTCAAAACTCCTGTACTAATTACTTTTTTATGAACTAATGAATGAAATATTCTAACTGAAAATTATTACAAAGATAGCTGTCAAATTCTGTCAATTCTTGCATAAGAATTAAACTATTTTAAACTTTGCAAACTGTTTACAGATTTCATACAAGTCAAAATCCTGCAGTGCTCTGAGTATATGGGTGTCTTCATCTCTTGTTTCTCTGAATGAAGACAGCATTTTTCAGTTCTGAGATTTTTTTTACTGCAAATGTAGGAATTTGGAACAAATTATTAAACTGTAGTTAATAAGAATAGTCTCTGAACATGATTTTAAGCTGTCAACTTGCTGTGTAGGGAATTATCTAAAGTCCATATTTCCTACATGCAGCTGAGTACACCTCTAGAATTAACCAGTTGAAAATGCGAGAGAGATGATTTAGAATTCATCTTCCATGCACCCTTCTCAGTACTAAGTCTCCAGAACAGTTTCCAAAGAAATGGACAGATACATACGTATTCTTTCTTTTAACTTGTTATCTTCAATTTTACTCAAGAAAAATCCTGTACTCTGTGTAGGCTTCAGCCTTTGTCTTAGTCTTCTCCCTGTTAGTTGACTGGGAATGCTCTAGGATGCTGCCTGAAGTGAGTTCAGTGAAGAGCAATCGAGGCAAGGTTCTGGAGCTCATGTTGCAGGAGGAGGGGCTGAGGGGAAATGTATTTCAGTCTGGAAAAGAGTAAGCTACCAGGATACCTCATGGTATTAAGTCTTAACAGACCTAGTGACCCAATAGCTGTGAGAAAGCTGTTAGGAAGAGAAAGCCAGTCTGTTCTCTTTAGCAGTAGGAGGACAAGATGTGTTGAAAAAAGGTGTTCATGATGGTGAAAAGGTTTTTCACAATGAGGAATAGTCAAGCAATGCAGCAGGTTTCCCAGAGCTGTGCAGTCTTCTTGGAGATTTTCAAGACCCAAATGGAAAAAAGACCTGAGCAACCTGTTCTGATATAACCATGCATGGAGAAAGAGATTGAATTGGAGACTTCTTGGAGTAAATTTTCAGCCTGAATTTTCCCATGATTTTACATCTTCCATATTATGATTGTGGTCACTCCATGGGTTTGCTGCTTCTAAGGTCAGACAAATTAGTGATGACTAATTTACTTTCTATTTGGACACAGAAAAAGGCATTTGAAGGTTGTTTTGCTTTAATAAATCTGCTGCTCTTCTGAAGATGTGGAGGGGATTATAAACACACCTCCCTTTGACCCTCAGAAAAACAATATAAGACCATATTGTTCCAATTACAGTAGTGAACTACATCATAAACCTTAGATTGGCTTTCTGAATGCAGTTGAGTAAGCCTGCAGCAGTGCTTGGGTACCAGCAGCACTCATTAGATGAGTTCTGCTGCAGCTAATTCTTCTTATGTGGCCTGCTGCAAGTGTGCAAGGGCGTGCTGCTGCCAAGTATGCAGTGAATGCTTCAAGGAATTGGAGCAGCTGGCCATGTCTGTAGCTGTCAGCCTCTGGATACTGTCCCTTGTCTCACAGTCTCCTCTTGTCACTGCTAAAACTTAAATCAAACTGGAAGCTTTAAGTGGGTGAAGGAGACAGGAGATGTAGCTCAATGGCATGTGCACTAGGAAAAGGAGTGGGAAAACAGAAAAGGAACTGCATGTGACTCCCTAAAGCGGGAACATGGGTGATCACTAACTCAGTAGGATTTTTCTTATGGCTGTGTTCCTAAACTTTACAGGCAGAGTGTGCTGGAGTCTGTACCATGGAAATGAAATTTTTCCTTCTTTTCATAACTGATACTTTGGCTAATATATATGCTTAGTCTATGTTTAACTGAAATTACCTGATAAGACTTCTAAGGAGTCAGAGAGGTTTCATTTTTTTCACAAAGTTTTCCTAACTATTCTGAAATTACAATTATTTTGAAGTAAAAAAAAATTGTAGCAAACAATAGTATTGGTACATTGATAGCATTTCTACACAGTGTCATAGAAAAACTGTTGTGAAGGACTGACTGGTTTCTCCTAGCAGTCCTTAATTCTTTTATATACTTGGCATCCATATAAGCAGTTTGGCATAGCTTTTCATTTTTGTAGCATAGTTAAATAATTTTTGCTGGAAAATTTACTGTGCTTTACTTCCTTTCTTAGATAAAATACACGTCAGAAAAGGTGAAATTATAAATTCCTGTATGAGGTCACAATGTGCTGAAGGCTGAATTCTGGAATCTTGTGTTTAGTTGCACTCTGATTCTGTAGATACATTACAAATAAAATGTTTCTTGTAGCTGCAAATTTTGAACTTTGATGAACGTATGTTGAGGGGATGCCTGCAAATAAAGGAATTGCTTCTGAGAGCAATTTAATTTTAGTCAGACTTCCTGTGAAATTTCTGTTGAGCCTCTTGCCTGAAAATAAACCCCGGAATTCTGATGTGATAATAAAGCCTGCCTTAATTATAGTAGGATGATAAACATATAATTTAGCTTTTCACACACTTATGATGGTCTCTGTTAATGTAAAATTTTTCTTTTTAAAAAATTACCCTTCACCTGTCTTTCCGTAAGGGTTGATGTCAAGATCTTGATAGCAAAAGTAAATACTGATTTGTTTTCAGTTTCATAATAGAAGTATTTCATTAGCTTGACTAGGATCCAGACTAGCTTTATTTGGTGGGGTTTGGTTGTTGGTTGATTCGATTTTTTGTGTAATGAAAGACTTTTTAAACAAGTGTATACTGCAGTAAGTACAAAAACTCTGCACAATGTGACAAAGTTAAAACAGAAAATGCATCATAGAAATATCTGTGCAATAAAATCTCTTGAAGGAGGCATTGTATAACGCTAACTTTCTGTGTAACAACCAATTGGAGGAAGAATACATCTTGAAAGTTATGTTTGAGGCCTATTTTATGTGTCAGAAGCATATTAATGAGGATGTTTTGTGTGGTTGATAGGCAATACATAGTATTTTGCACAAAAACTGACCCAAATGCAGATCAGAGGGTACAGTGTTCTCTTGCCCATCTTATGCACTTAAGACATCCATTGGTTTTGCTATCATCACAGGAGCATTTTTAATAATTTTTGTCTTGCTCATTATAATATGAAAGAACTACTTCTGCATAAGTTGTTTGGAATTATTAGGTGTTCTTGAAAATATCTGTAGATATTAGATCTTCTGAGTTCAGCAGATTTTTCATTCTTTCAGTAATTGTTAGATCAGATTTCTTTTCTGTTATTTCCATGTAAGATTTGTCTTAACGACAGCTGTAGTATTAAGCCCAAGATTTATGGAATGAAGTGTTATTTCCTGAATTTTTAACTTTTTTTTCACTTAAGTAAATGAATGAGAAAAGCCCCATGGAAGGAGAATTTCTGCAAGGGAGTGAGTGTGCAAGGCCTTGTGGGCAAGGAGCAACCTAGCTAAAGAGTTAAGGTGCAAGGATCTGTGCAAGACTGGGATTGTGCAAGATCATGCATTTGAGGTTGGTGTGTGCCCCTATGTATGCTCCTACTCCTGGATGCTTCATTGAGTGTGGCCATCACAGACCCCTTTTTAAAACAGTATTTAAGAGGTGTTCTAAAAAATCTGAAAGCTTTGGATTTAGTTTTCTTTCCTTATAAGTCCTGGTGTGTAGAATTAGGGGACATACCTAATGATCCAAGTTTTCTGTTTCAAGGCTAATAATTTTATACTTACTGGAAAAGACTACATTTAGATCTTTAGAAAAAAATAAATCATTCCCTGGCTTATCTTACTGTCCTATTGATGATGTTTTAATGTCACATTATTGTTTGGTATTGGATATTATTGGATATCTTCTCAGCTAAAGCTGTTTAGGCAAAGGTGCGCACATACTTTTACTGACCTTGTAGCCAGAATTTGATAAAACTTTTTAAATTTTTCACAGAAGTTGGAAACTTACATTCTTACTTCCCAAAACAGATCTATTGATCTCTCTCTTCCTGCACTATCTGCTGTTTGTGTTCACCTTTTCTCTGGCTTCATTTACTTCTCTTCCAGATGGCATCTTTTTTTATCTCAGTGAATTTCCCTTGCAGTGATGTTCATCAGCTGGGTGTTTGGGGGCAGGGCATTTCCACATGGCAAGAAAACTTCTAGAGAATGTAAAGCTTATAACCAGACCTTATTAGAATGCCCTATATAATAATTTTTATTCTAAAAACTATTCTCAAAGGAATGAGGTTATTATAATTTTAAATTGCAGTTTTGTAAGGCATAACTGGGAAATATTTTTCATGGGAAGTATATGCATATTGGCTGATTTTTTTATATTTTTATACAATGTTTTACTAACTATCTCGTGCCTTTCTAATTTGTGTGTCCTTCATTTCATTCATCGTTTTTTATATTAATAGTTGAAGGTCAGAGGAAGAAGTACTACAATTTAATCTCTCGTGTAATGAGTCTGTCAAATTCAGAAAGTGATTTTTGTATATAATGTGTAACATCTGGTTGAACTAGGAGATACATTGAGTTTTTTAAAAAGTAATTCAACTCAAAGGTAATGGTGATGTGAGTCTGTTTTATCTCTAAATTATGCCAATGCTCAACTTAAACAATGCAATGCTATTAGAAATTTGTTGTTTGTACCTATATGAATTTATCACAAATTAGTCAGATGTCACTGTGCAAATATTTTAGAGACAACTACTTACAGAGAGATACTGTCCTTAAAAATCCACAAAAGTAACATTTTAGCATGCTTCTGCCTTCTACTTAAAATCTGTTTAAGTCATGATTATTTTATGAGCTTCTAGTATGCCTTTGGACATATTCAAGATGTATTACAATATTATGATTCAGGACAACAATAAAGTTTTAATATTTTATTTGATTGCTTCTGAAGGCTTTCAATCATCCAGTTGTTCACCTAGTATGAAGAATTCATAGACGGTTGTCCTGGTTTAGGGCAAATCTGGGAGGAAACCTCCCAAATGGAGCTCTCTCTGGAAAGCAAGCTGGAACTGCCCCTCCCCCCTACTGGTTCGGGAAAAAACCTCCTTAGAGATGAGTGGAAAAAACTATTTATGTAAATAGAAGAAAGTGCTTACAAACTTAGAANGCACTAAAACAGTGTAACATCTGTCACTTTAATTTTGAAAAGTAAAGTTCCAGTGTATCAATAAGAAATCAATGAGGTATGCATTAAGATTGCAGGTGATTTTACAAACTCTTTTGTCTGCTGTTATCTGATAAAGGAATCTTTATTATAAAAACGTTAACTGAGTGCCAACCATTGACAATGTTGTGCTTGTCAATAGTATACAATGTTCAGACCTTTGGGTGTACATTTTATTGAAGAAATTTCTGGGTTTTAACACATTTGGTTTTATTTGGATTGTCGTTTTTTCTTTTCCCTGACATCAGATAGAATTGAAATATTTTTCAGCTTAAGTGAGAAAACAAATTATCCTTTACTAGCAATAGAACAATTCTGCCTCTATTATACCATGTTCTATTAGACAGTAATAACAAAGTGTATGTTGGGCAGGAATATTAAAATATATTTGCTGAAGTAATTTCAAATTGCCATTAACAAATCAGTTAACTCTAGATGTCTTCCCCACACTTGATATTCATGTAATTGTTCTTTATCAGGTCACTGTTTGGCAGGACTTAGGTGATTATTCTCCTTATTTTATCCTATTTATTCTTTTGCTTCTGGCAAGTGGAGCACTTTGAGCTCTTGTTCTTTTATAACATTAAATATTCTTCAGTTGTATTAGTTTTAAGTTAATCTCTTCAAAGATCAATAGGAAAAAAAACTTGCCTAAGGATGTTTGGCACAAACGTTTAGCCAACGACAAGGCAAAACATTTCTGAGAAAAATGTTTGTTCTGATTGCCAAAACAGTTCCTTGGAGAGCTCCTTCAGCTGAGATATGCACATGACCTTTTTCTGCTTAAAGTCACAGTTTAGAGTTCATACTTAGACTGACTGTGAATCAGCTGACTCCTAACTGAATGCTCTTCCCTGTGGGCTGGAGGTAGACTCCCTTGTGTCAGTTCTTTTGAAGCCTTCACTGTGTTCTTATCACAGAAATTAACAACATCATCACCTCTTGAGCTTGTATTGTAACTCCTAAATAAATATGCAAAAGAAGACAATATTATTTCAGGGGACCTTCCTGAATACAGGTTTCAGTCTTCAGAAAATAATTTCAGGGTTTGCATTTTCAGTAGTCTGATATATCACTCTTATAGTCTTGATTCAAGTGTCTGAACTCCAAAGAGGAATGGAAATTCACACACAACCCTATATTCACGGTTGTGTAGGTATTCAGCATGTTTTCCAGCACCTAAACATGCTGAAGTGTCTCATTCTCTTCACCAACATTAAGGAGCCTGGGCTTAAAGTTTAAAGGCTCTGTGAATTTACCCTGATGTTAGGGGCTGGTGTTTAAACTGATCTTGAGTTTGTGCCATGGGTAACTCAATGGGCCAAAAGCTTTTCATTAGGCATCTGGAAAATGCTATAATGTTAATATTGGTAACTACCTAGTGAGCATTTAAAAAACATTCCACTTAAATGTAATATGCTCCTTATATGAGGGGATTCTGTAATCCTCTGTATTATACTATTTCCTTTAGCCTATATTTTTAGGATTCCTTATACTTTCAATTTCCAGTCTATTTCCCTGTTTTCTTGATCCCTGTTTAACTGACAGCTTTAGATGGATATTAACTTTACTTCAGGGTCCCAAAAACCCACTCTAAGAGACAGAGTTGTTCACCAGTTACCCATTAAGGAGCTATTACTGTGTCTTGTTTACTTGCAAGTTACAAACTGTCTGATGAAAGTTATAATTTTGGATCATGTTTTTCCAAAGAAAGGGAATAAGTTGTGTTTTTAAGAGAGATCTTCATAAATGTTGTCATGGTTCTTGTGTTTTCAAAAGGACACTCTAGAGCCACATAAAATTTGCAGCCTAACCATGGAAGATGATGCTACTATATGAAAAAAACCCACAAAGTGAAAATAAGCTACTGCACTAGGTGCCAATTATTCAAACTAACAAAGCCTGATATCCTGCAGGGTTTTGTTTTGTTGTTTGTTTGTTTTTTCCTGGTTGATTAGTATAAAAATTAAACTTCTTTTGCTTTTAATACAGTATTTGGTGTCTGGTAACATGACAAACAAGCCTCTTGTTTGGATTACCCTTCTCTAATGTCCAGTATTTCCGAAAAAACCACAAGGGGAGCGATGTTTATGCTTGAAAGTGCCATTTCCTCAAATGCAGTTGAAAATGACCATCAAATACACATTTTTAGGAGTGAAGGCAGGCAAATGTACACACAGCATGGATGTATAAGCCTTGTTTCCTCATGAAAGTGTTTTAAAAAGGGTACGCATACCCATTCAGCATGGGTAAAGATGGGATTACAAAGGAACTAAATAAAATGGCAATATCACAAATGAATCAGGCAATCAAGCAATACATTAAGTTCCTTTCAATCAGAAGCCATTTCTTGAAGATGAAAACTTAATAACTGAGTTTCATAATTTCACTCTGAAAATGAGCAGTCTCAGAGCCTGGACTTCAGTGCTGGAACTACAAGAACATAAGCAACTTTGTTGGTTTTCCAGTGAAGTGACTGGTACCAACAAAGCTGATGACAGAGGGCTCAGCAGCACAGTAGAGAACTTCTTGTAGAATCAGAATATCTGAAATAGATCCTTTTTGAAGTTCATTGGTAAGTAGAAGTTATTTTCATATAGTGACAGAGGAGAAAGTTCTCCCTTCTTGCTGGTTCCCATGTTTAGCCTACAGGTGTAATTTTGTATGATGGAAGGTTCAAGAATCTGTCACTAAGTTTTGCAGTTAACCAGGAAGTATATTGTTGTTTATTACGTCCTATTGTTGAACCTCCTGATTTTAGTGTTCTAGAAACATGAATTTAGTGAAAAGGTATAGCATTTCAGAAACATTTCTCCAAGTTTACTAAATGTTTTCTGATACACAGTTAAAACACAGGAAGGTAGTAATTGTGGTAAATCTTCTAATTTGCTAAGATTCCAGCTGTAATGTCACCAGTAAGTAATGTACATTAAAGATTTTATTTCATTAAAAAATAGTGTAATATTGATGGAAAATAGCCTTGAGGCAATAATTTCTTATAAAAAAGTAGAAATAAGTGGTAGTTAAAAGGCAGATAGTGTTGCTATTGTACTGG
This sequence comes from Alaudala cheleensis, assembly GCA_013398995.1. Taxonomy (NCBI): domain Eukaryota; kingdom Metazoa; phylum Chordata; class Aves; order Passeriformes; family Alaudidae; genus Alaudala; species Alaudala cheleensis. Next base: position 54,321 of record VWYE01026891.1, read on the forward strand.
GGACAGGTGAATGAAGCGACATAGACTCCAATGCTTGATGGGCATGAAAGGAAGGTTTACCAGAAAGCACACCTTTTTATGGACTGTATTGATACAGCTGGGCATGATTGGTCCTTTAATTAACACCCCTCACCATCATTGGCTAATTAAGAACAACACCTCTTAGTAAACACCTTGCAATAAACAAAGAGCAAAACAGCAGATGAAAGATTGTTTTGAATTTTCTTAAGGGCAAATGCCTGGGAAAGTTTTATTTCCCACTGCTGCTGTCTGATGCTTGGAAATTTTCTCTGACCATGCTGTCAGTATCCACAGATAGAGGAAACAATTGCTTTGTATAGGCCAAATATCTGTGGTCCCAAGTGAGGAAAAGACCAAAATAATTGCATTGATGCTCATTAATATATAGTATGGTTTTTTAAATTTATAATTATTATGAGCAAACGTGAGATTAATATGGGTTTGCTACTTGTGTAAATGAAGGACAATTAATAACATGGAAATACCACCTAATTTCCCAGATCTTATTCACCATTTGTATTTTGGGAAGAGTAATAAAAGGATTTTATTACCAATTCCAATTTTATTTCCAATCCCAAGGATTGCCATTTTATGGAAAATCATCATTAGCTAATTTCCTTTTAGAAATAAAATGGCATGAATTACAGAGGGGTAAGATGATATCATGGGATAATAAATTCTTAACATATTGGTAAAGATCCTTTTTACATTTCTATAAAAAACCATCTATTTAGTGATCTGTGTGTTCAGTTAATAGACTGGTATTTAAGTGTTAGATACTTAATTTATTTTCTCAGAATATATAATTATTATTTTTACTGTTCTAAATAGATTCACAACTTACATTAAAATATTGCTTTTTAATGATTAGATATGCTTTCTGTAACTACCAAAAATTGAAAAGAAACTGATAGCTGAGAACTCTCTCTGTAAAGGATATAGGGGGGTGGAACAAGTATCAATAATTTTTTTTTTCTATAAGCCCTGTATGTATACTGTTTTTTTTTCCTCAAAACAGTATGACTTACTGTACTCATGCTGCAACCAGAATTCAGCTATAAAATTTTAACTCTTTAACCTGAAATAAATCATGCTTTTGCTTAAGACTTGAGTAGAAGAAGTTTTAATATTTTCAGATTTTGTATACATAAACCTTACTGGAATGTAAAAAAGACAAAACTTTCCCATTTTCGCTTCAGAAGTGAGGGGTTTTTTGATATTTAAATAATGTGCTAAGCAGAACTTCTATTTAGTTGTCCTGTAATATATATGCTTATCCTTTAAATTCCAAATTTCTGAAGTATAATATAAAAATCTCGAGAAGGAATCTTTTTAGTCTGTCTTCATTAGCTGCAGTTGTTTGCATTGCAGATTGAAAATGAACAAGTAGGTAATAACATCAGTGTACAACTGGAAAACAGGAAAACAAAGATGGTGGCAGTGCATGTGTATGGATGGCTGGTGGCACTGTTCGTGCAGTGATGCTCACTGGAGAAGCAGGAGGTAGAACCAATTCACAAATAGAAGATTTCAGGGCTGGAAAGAAACCACCTATCAGAATTGTCTTGAAATCTGAGTGATAGGAGTTGACCTATCCAGTTCAGGGTGACTGACTCATTTCTGCCAGTCTCCCAGGCAAGTCAGCAGCACATGGTGCTCTTCAGTGTCAAACACTGCTGATAGGTTTAATGAAGTAAGCATGGATATCTTACTCTGAGCTGTGCCAGAGAGGAAATCTTTTGCACTCTGAAAGCTGTTACCAAGTTTGAAAGCCTGACTGCCTTGATTTAGGTTCTTGGCAGAGAAGTCAAATTCTGTAGGAGAGTATGTTGTTTATTTGGGGCTTTCTAATCATTTATTTGATCATTTTCCCCAAAAAGAAAAAGCTGGGTAGGACATTTGGACTAAGACAATTTTTGAGGCCTGAGTATTTACACTTCATTTTTCATGTAGTTTAAAAACTGTGATGTACACTGAGCTTAAATTGGGATGCTCAGGACTTTGTCCAGCTGGGTTTTCGTTGTCTTTAAGGATGGAGGTTCTACATCATCTTTGGATAACCTTCCAATGACTACCTTCATTGTGAAAAAAAGTTTTTCTACAGTCAAGTCAGAATTTCCTTTATTGTAGTTTATGACCATTGCCTCTTCTTTTTTTTCTGTTGTGCAACACTGCAAAGAGCTTGACTCATATCTGCTGTGCTCTCATGCTTGTAACTGAAGGCAGCAATGAGATTCCTGTTCAGATTCTTAAGGCTGAAAAGTTTCTCTGACCCTCTCTTCATGTGTCATGTACTCTAGTCCTCTCTTCATACTGGTGGCTTTCACCAGCCTTGTTTCAATATGTCAATGTCTTTCTTGTACTGGGTCGTCTGAATTGTGGCCTTATTCTCGAATACAGTCTCACAAACATCAAATAAAGGAGAATGTTGAATTCCCTCAACACTCTTATGTACTCCAGAATGTAGTTACCTCATCTTTGCCACAAGGGTACAGAAATGTTCCACTTGTTCACAGAGAATACCCAAGACCTTTCCTACAGCTGCATTCTGGCCAGTCAGTGCCTAGTCTGAACTGTTCCAGTGCAGAACTTTGCTTTTACTATTGCTGAAGTTTATGAAATTCCTGTCAACTCATTTTGCCAGCCTGTCAAGGCATTTCTGAATGCCTTCCTTGAAATTTGATGTAGACTGCTGAGTGGCATTAGATGCTGCACATCACATTTATTAATATCTCCATCTCATTAAGATCATGGGTCAATGGGTGAACTCATTTCTACCTCAATTCACTGCTCCCTGAGAATGACAATCAAGTCACATAATTCTTTTACACTCCATAATTTGAAAATCTAATTCTTCGCCATTTCTTGAAGGGATTAATTGCTTATCTTATCCCTTATGTGATGAATATAAAAACTATAAATCTGGTTTTTTTAATCACTATTATAGCTCTGTAAACAGTGCATCTTATATATATCATTCTCTGTGATAGCCTGCAGACTTTTCTATATCTACTATCTAAAATCTGAGTTAGGAATATATGTAATTACAGTTTTGTGATGCAAGAAGGAGCAGCAATGTAATTCGTGTTAACAGGGCCACATGATCTTACTATCCATTTATAGGTCATGTAGATTTCTGGTTATGTAATGCAAGTAAAATTTTAGCATCTTAATAGCACTAATAAATATTACAGTGCAGTCTTTTATGTGCTTTCCAAGTTTTGTACAATTTGAATACTAGTTATTTTTCCCTTACAACTCTAGGACTAAGTTGGAAGAAGTTTGTTCATGACTAGGTTTTCTATGTGAAGAAATACATATGGCTAGCTTCTACATAGCTACAGTTGTCATCGTTTTTGATGGAGATTAGAGTAAGTGTGGGCTGACTACACAGTTGTATTGGTAGGTTAGAGCAAAGCTACATGTACAAATTAACCAACATAATTGGGAGATGCAGTTTTTAAATACTAAGTTAACCAGACCTACTTTATTAAACTCCATGGAAGGAAAGTAGTGCTAGAAATTAAATCATTTTCAATGAAAGCAAGCTTCTAGTTTTATATGTAACCATTGAAGCTTCATGTAGTACTGTGTATCTTGGCTTTTGTTTATTTTCTTTTGGAAGTCAGCCTTTTGGGTTTTTTGTTGACTTTTTGAACATGATTTCATTAGTATTTTATAAAATTTGTCAGGAATATAAGTAGAGAAAACATGCTGAAAAGGTTGGTAACCAGTATTCTGTAACTAGCCTTAGTGAAGATGTATTTACTCTTTCTTCTCTCATAACAGTCTTTTTGTTGTAGTCTTGTTCTAATCATCTCTTTTGTTGAGGTTTAAAGGGTAATCTAAAGTATCCAGTCTTGTGCATAGCACTTTGCCACAGTGTAATCATATTGGCACTCTTTCATTGCCATTTTAGTGGTTGTTGTAGGATGGTGAAGGTGCACAGTTGTAAAAACAAACCTCTCTATTTTCCATAGTGTAGTCGGCAGACCATCTGCAATGGGAGTAGAAATTTGGCTTGCTTTTAACCAAAAGGACTGCAGTTACAAGTGATCAGAGAAATAATTGAGCAACAAATTACAGTGAATGTGAATTAAACAAAGCATCCTTAGGGCTACACGGCAGAAGTCATGTTACTAATTCTTCGAGTTATTACCTCATAATGACTGGCATCCTGAAGATGGTTTGTTCTGTTACAAAATTCTTGCAGAGTGAGTTAACTCTATGAAATACTGAACAACATTTTTCGCAGTGGGGTGATTCATAGGGAGAACTTTATGTCTGGTAATCAGATCACATTGCACAACATAAATGTGTATGAGGTTGAATCAGGCAAAATTTAGAGGATAATGTTTTAATATTTTATTTTAATTTGAACTAATATTTAGAAAAAGAAGAAATCATCAAGCAGCTTCCCTGCATGTGTTTAGTGTATCACATCTTACAGACTTACAGTAAAGGGAAAGGCCGATGGTGGATAATTTTCAGTTTTATCTTTTCTCCAAAACACTAGTTTTTATTAAAAATGTATTGTTATGTTCAAATTTCTCAAGGAATTTAAAACTTATCTCTCAGGCAGTAAAACATTAATGATTAAAAAACTGTAGTTTGCAGTTTCTATGATAGAATATTATTGCATTTAACCAGATATATAGCTAGGAATCCATCACATTGTTTTATAGGTTAATTTATCAGAATTATCTCTAAAAACCTGAAAATATTTAAGGAAAATCAAAGGTTTTCAAGCGTGTAGATTGACTGAAGTATTCTATTTTGTTCTTGGAATTCATTGTACTTTACCAACATATTTATCTAGGCAATTGGAAAGAATCCAATTTGACATAAAAATGAAAATTTGCTGGCTTGTTTAGTTTTTAGCTTGTCTGTTAATAATAATTCCATACTATCAATTGTAATGATGGCTTGTGTGGTAGCTTAAAACTAGCTAGAGCCACCAACCTAACTCAGCAAACAGTAATCTCATATAAACAACTTTCTCTCACAGTTGTGGTTAGGGTAAAATGTGAGTAGGGGTGAAAAAGTGTAATGTTCTGCGACAAGATGTTAGGATGTCAGCTCTGTCTCTTTTTTCTCCAAAAGTTGTCAAGGTCTTTTCTGCAAATCATAAATATGGTTTGGGTTTTTTGTTATTTTTTAAAATCAGCATGTCAAATAAAAATGTCTCCTTTTCATCAGAATGTATGATTTAATTATACTCAGTGTAGCCTATGAATAAGTAATGTATTTACTATAATGCTCTTATAGTACCATTTGCTTGATTACTGACTCTGCTTTTCCTGAAATAAAGTGGCAGGTGTAGAGTACCATCAAAGTTGACTTTTGTTAGGCTTTTCCTAACAAGTATCTTATGAAAAAAGAAAGTAAGAAAGTACAGAGAACCTGATATGTTCCTGTACTTTGTTAATTCAATAAGGAATGAATCAATTAAGTTCATTATTTAATTAAACTAAATTCATTAATTTCGTTATTATTTTATGCAAATTATTTTATGCATTATTTATGTTTTTCAGAGTGCTTTTATCATTAATTTCTAAGATCACTTAATTTGTATTGAGCTACAGATATCATAGAATTATAAAGGTTGGAAAAGATCTCCGAGATTACTGAGCCTGACCTTTGACCAACCACCACCATGTCACCTCAGCTGTAGCACTGAGTGCCTTATCCAGTTGTTTCTCGAACACTTCCAGGGATGGTGACTTCACCACCTCCCTGTGCAGCCATTCCAATGTCTGATCATCTTTTCAGTGAAGAATTTCTTGATGTCCAAACTGACTCTCCCCTAGCAAAGCTTGAAGCTGTGGGAAAAAAGGCCAATTCCCACCTGGTTACATCCGCCTTTCAGGCAGTTTTAGAGTGATTAGGTCATCCCTGAGCCATTTTTTGTCCAGGCTACACACCCCCAGCTCCCTCAGCTGCTCCTCATAGGACTTAACTTACACTCTACACCTTTCACCAGCTTCGTTGCTCTTCTCTGGACTTGCTTCAGCACCTCAATATCTTTTTTGAATTGGGAGCCCAGCACCGGCCAAAAGATTTCCCGTGCAGCCTCACCAGTGTCAAGTACAGAGTACAGTGCCAAGTACAATCACTTCCCTCATCCTGCTGGCCACACCATTGCTAATCTAGGCCAGGATGCCGTTAGCCTTATTGGCCCCCTGGGCATACGCTGGCTCATGTCCAGCCAGCTGTCAATCAGCACTTCCAGGTCCTTTTCTGCCAGGCAGTTTTCCAGCTGCTCTGCCCCCAGCCTGCAGCACTGCATGGGGTTGTTGTGACACAAGGATAAGACCCAGCACTTCCTTTTGAGCCACATACAATTGGTCTTGGCCCATTGATCTAGCCTGTCCAGATACCCCTTCAGAGCCTTCCTACATTCCAGCAGACCAACACTCCCTCCAAGCTTAGTGTCATCTGCTGACTTACCGAGGACACGCTCAATGCCCTTACCCAGATCATCCGTAAAGATGTTGAGCAGAACTGGCCCCATTACTGAGCCCTGGGAACACCATGTAGTGACTGGCTGCCATCTGGACTTTGCTTCATTGACCACCACTCTCAGGACTTGGCCATCCAGACAGTTTTTAATAGAGTGAACAGTCCACCTGACCAAGCCATGGGGCTGTCTGTTTTCCCAGGAGAATGCCATGGGAGATTATCAAAAGCATTACTAAAGTTTAGGTAGACAACATCCACTTCAACCACTAATCAGGATATCTGGTCATAGAGGGAGACCAGGTAGGTCAGGGAGGACCTGCCTTTTCTAAATTTGGGCTGACTGGGCACGATCCCTTGTTTCTTGTGTATGTGCAATCTGAATGCACCCAAGATGTTCCATAACTGTCCCTGGTACTGAGGTCAGGCTAACAGGCTTATAGTTTCCTGATCCTCCTTCCAATCCTTCTTGTAGATGGGCATCCCACTGGCCAGCCTCCAGTCATGGGCTCCCTGAGTTAACCAGAACTGATGATAAATGATGGAGGGTGGTTTGGTGAACTCTTCTGCCAGATTCCTCAGTACTCTGGGGTGAATCCATCCAGCCCCAAAGACTTGTAGATATGTAGACTTCTAAGCCCTTGAACATCTTTGTTTTCCTTATAGAAGCCAGAAGAGCTGTGTACAATCATAGGTGTCCCTTTGAACCCAGATCATCAAAGATCTTGATATAAATTAAAAAATTGTTTGGGATATTAAGAATTTATTTGTAAACATGGTATATATCTGGTTTCAGCATGAGCACGAATGTGAAACTCCATGCTGCTGTGGCATAAAGTTCAGTTCAGGGAAGCTGCTATGGTTAGTAATGTGGAATCTGCATGAATACTTTTGTGCCAGAAACTGCAGAGCTACTGATAGTTCCATCTCAGTGTCTGCTCAGGGAAAGCTGGTAGAGAGTGTGTTTACATGTACTGTGATAACCCTTCTGCTCACAGTGGAGGATGTTCATAGCATAGGTCTATCAGTTTCTTAACATGTGTAGTTATGTTTAATATTATATATGAAAATATATTACTGAATTTTATGTACATGTAGTTACATAGTTACTTGATATACACATCTGTAGAGACAAATAACTGTGTTCTTGTATTTTCACAAAGAGATAGGTGATTTACAGTTAAGTTGCTTTGATACGTTTCTCAAATTCTGTTTTCATACCGTTTGGATATGTCATAATTTAAAAAAACAACCATTATAAACATGAATGAGAAAACGTATATGCAATATTAAAGCAAATTTATCATTTTTTTTACCATGCAGACATAACTAATTATTTTATATGGATCTGCGGAGATAATTTGTAAGTATTTTTAAAGAGCTTAACCTTTTAGCATAGAATTAGTATTAAAAAAATAAGCCCAAAGATTGATTTTCCCAGTTAGCAGTATTTGAAAGTGAGAGTTTGTAATGGCAGCATTTCTTGCATTCCCTCTCCTTACAGCCTTCATAGCATAGCATGGTAGCTAATAGAGGTGTTGCTAGTAGCCCTAGTACTTAGATGGCATAACTTTTACTATTTTAATAGATTCTTACATTCTTTTTTTTTTTTTGTAAGTTGTCACATTTACAGAGCTTGCAGCGGTTCTTTTATTTGGTGTAAGTAAACCCTACAGGGTATAGTGTGTGTTTTGTAACATGAAATTCTCTTCAGCTTTGGCTGATATATAAACTTGAATTTTGGGATTTTCTTTCTTACTTGCAGAATAACTGTGGCCAGAATGACACTGCATCAAAATTTGGAGTCAGACAGACCCTTCAGCCAAAGCAAATGCTTGAGAGCTCTCAACTGCTGTATATTGGCAGGGGTGGGATTGGATCCAAAAAAACCCCAAGCTGTCCTGTTTTCAGAACTCAGCTCTGTCCTACCCTGATGAAACAGCAGAAAGTCTGCAGAAGACATAAACCTTGGTTCTTACTCCTGGTAAATGTTGCTTCATGTCCCGTCATTTATTTCTGGCATGCAGTTTCCCTTCTTTTCTTCCTCCTTGTCTGCCTCTGACACAAGCACCACATAAACACGAAGGTATCTCCAGCAAAGATAATGAGAGGTAGAGGAGAAAAAGAGACTGGAGGGAGCTGTTCTGTTTGCCAAAGGTGGAACTATTTGTTTGTTTGTTCCTTTAAAAGAGCACATAGGAACAAATAATGTATTAGTTGTAAAGCTTACCAAAATTAGGAAATTCCAGATCCTACATTGCATAAGGTATCTTAGTTACTTCTTTGTGTGTTCATAGTGTGCTATAATTTTTAATAATATTACAGTAACTTTTATTATTTAATTCTTAGGATATGGAAGAGTTAGAAATGAGTCTATTGAATCTGCTGGGTTTAGATTACTACTTCATTTTGCAACATTAAAATATTTTGCTCAATCACTATATGTAGACAAATGTGATGAAATCTAATCAGCAAATACCTGGGAAAATAATATTTTACAAATATATATTATGTTAGATGCATTTTATTCTGATTATTTGGGGAAATTATTGGTTGGGCATACTAAAATTTATCTGCTTAGAAAATACTGTTTATAACCAATCTTTAATATAGTGTATACCTATCTTTACCATTGTTGTGTCCGTGCATGCAATGAAGACAAAAGTATGTAGTTGTAAAATTCTAATCTGCTAAGTGCTATGAACAAAAGAAAATTTAGATAATATCATAGAATTCCTTTTATGTGAAACCGATGTAACTCAAACTCATTATGGTGATGACTACCCTTATATTTGCATCCTTTTGCTGTGTGCAAATTAGACTTATAATTATCACATTATAATAGTTATCAAATTTGCATGTTCATTCCATCAGAGATTGCAGACTTCTTCATAGCATAAAGAATTTTTTTCATTTTGTCTGATTCTCTTTGTGATTCGTGCTATTTTCACTATAAATTCTCCTGGCTAATCCTGTTCACAGATCACGTTCTGTTTCTGTTTAGTAGGTCTAAAGAGGCAAACTGAGAGGAGAAAAGCTTTTGTGAGTTACCTGTCCTGTCTTATCACTCAAGCCCTTCTGAACGTTTGTAATATTGTAGCAGTTTGCTGGATGTTTGACTTCAATCTTCCTCTGTCTGCAAAAGGGAGTCCTTTAGCACATAATTAAAGAGTAGGACACGCTTCCTTGCTTATGCTCTCTTAAATGCTTCCAAATTACTTTCTTGTTGTTCCATCCTTCTTTCCTCAAAAATATTTTGGTTTTTTTAAACTGAGTTTCTAAAGTGGGAGAGAGAAAGCTGAAGAAACTGAGAGCAAGGCAAGGTCATAAGAAATGCTAAAGGAGCTGATATTATTGTGGTGTTGGGTACTATGGAGGAGAATACAAAACAGAAGCAAACTCCAGTTAGGAATTCTCCCTGTAATTAGAACAATTTATATTGCTATATTGCTACTGTAGAAGTGTTTAAACTTGCCCTTAAAGGACTCTGCAGCACACCAAAGGGCTAACTAATCAGGAAAGCTAGGGTCTTGTACCTTTTCCTATGGCTAAAATAGAATTGTAAGATTTCTCACCAAATTTGTTAACGCTAAAGTATATTTGTTTCAAATGCATTTGTTTTTTGAAGCTGTACCAATAAATAACACACATAGGATGCATTTATACTTTACTGTACTCTCTTTAATAGCTATCAAGAAGCAGTAAGTAATTACTGTTACAATCAACAGGGTTTTTTTTCTTCTGTTGCTTCTCTGTAAATGGAAAACTATTTGATGTATATTTATATTACAGCTTGAGTGAGAAAAAGCAGTTGTTGAAATCTTCACTTACAAATGTAAATTATGTGGGTTTTACAAATGTTAATTTTTGAAAATCTCATATGCAGTCTGTATGCTGAGAATTCATGGGGCCTTAAAAAAGGTTATGATGAATTCCTGTGTAAAATTTTGATTGACTGAATTGCTAACTAAATGATTAAATAAATTTTCTCTAAAAATACTATTTCTAAAAAGAGGCAATGGAAATGGAACATAAGCAATAACATTTCTTTTTAGAAAATGTTACTTTTTGAAAAAACCTTAACTAAACTTTCATTAGTTATATATTTGTCCTCCAAATGTAGATAGCTGATCCTCAATCAACTTATTTCGATATTTCTAACTTCAACTTTTATTTTTCACCTCATCAGAAACATTGGAATGTTTTAATAAAAAAAAAAAAGTTGATGTCTTGAGCTAGTGTTCTAAGATTAGTTAATAGCCCTAACTAGCTTTTAATGTATATATGTGGGTGTGAATTTAGGGTGGATTATTTTTACGATGACAAGAAAATCCTCACAAGAGCCCCAACATTGTATTGCTTTCCACTTTTTAGAGCTGAAGAAAATTGGAAGGTTTCAGAACGAGCTATCATGTGAAAGAGCAATATAAACTTGTTCATATGTCTCTGTAGATAAGGTGGATTTTTTTTTTTATTTGAGCAATGTCCTTTCAATTTTCATCCTCATTTCTTTAAATTAAGATGTTAACCACATAAATCAGCTGAATATATATTGGTGTAGTTTTTAATTCTTTTTGATATTTTTATTGTAAGACTACAAGTTAAGTGTGTATACCTGATTTTCCAAGAAGGTGGCAGACGTGCACATCTCTGTATTTAAATACATGCCATTGCCTTAATTTGTAAAGGTTACAAAATTTAACAACACTCACAATAACAACTACACAACTCAAGGCTTGAGACATATGACTGTCTGGTTTTGAATCTCTGGTTTGGTTATATTCTTGCTTTGTTAAGAATAACTGTTATTTAAAAAAAATGGTATGTTTTTCTGGTATTTCAATGTCTCAAAGATATTGAAAATAAATCTTGCAAGCATCCTTAAGTTATTATTTTTCACTTTTATGAATACTTGGTATCTTGAGGGTACTAAACAATTGACTATTGAATGGCTTTTTCTTTTGATGCAACATTCTTAGGTGCTGAATCAGAAAAAATAAGGATTATTTCATTGTCTGAATTTTGCTACTTCTAATATCTCAGTGTAGCTATTCACTTAGCTCTCCCTGAGAAGGAATGAACTTCAGTTACTCAGTAGATGTAATTTCAACTTGCTGTTTTATAGCGATTCTTCAAATAGTCATCCAGACAAATCTGTTCTTGAAAGCTTCTTGAAGGCTAATTATATATCCTATATTGAGATGCATGTTATGTCAATGAAAAAATTGTAAATCAGGACATAATTATGAAGTTTAGTAGATCTAGAAAAGCACAAAGAAGAAAATTGAGGCTTTTTTTCCCTAATGCAGTTACTGTTCTTAAAGTTCTGAGATTAGCTTAACTGGAGTAACCCTGGTAGAGATTCATGCAAATGATGAAAGATTAATGCCAATTTCTATAGATTTTTGTATTTGGTAAGCTGCCATAAAATACACAATTCACTTAAACATTTCCTGTTAATTTGGTGTGTCATGACATGACTTACTTCACATCTAAAATGTCACTGTAATCATATGTTACTAGGATTTATTCTTCCCAATCTAGTCACAATAGAAATGTAACTGATTGGCACTGTTCCAAAAATTAAACCCCTGGTCTTGAGTCAGGTTTACCCTGTGGTAATGATGACTGTGTAACATTTCTCTTTCAAAACCCCTGTGGTTTTGCATTGCCTCTTGAACCTGCTATCAGCTGTTTGATTAGGAATTTAATCATCAAGAGGCTTTGCAAATCCCAATAAATGGGTGTGGAATGCAGTCCTGAATTTTAGGGTCTTGTTCCCCAGGGAGGAACATGGAATCCGCAGCTTAGTCACTAAACTCCCTGGATAGCATCTTGAGGATAACTGCCTTGAAAAGATGAAACTTCTGTTCTGACTAGGTGCCTCTTGCAGTAGGAAATGTGAAACATATGGTGTGGTACAGTATCACATCAACTTATATTTGTCATCTTTGGCTTACAATTGCAGGAAGGTACCCTCATGCACCGAAAGTTGAAAAATTGAAGGGTCTTTTTCAGAGAATAATCAGCTATCGATATTCTTTGACCAAATGAAGTTGGGACTTGCTCCTGTGCCAGTGTTACAACTGCCATCCTCTATCTAATAAGGTAGTATTTAGAGGCTTTTGGCTAAGAAATGTAAAGTTTAGGTTGTATTCTCCAGAAAAGTTTCAGGTTCACTTCTCACAAGAGCCTCCATATGTACATATATATCCTTAACCTTTTCTACTACTTTCATGTCAAATGGTAAAGTGACAACAACTAAAAGATTTCAGCTGTTTTAGCATGATAAATTAGCAGAAACGTAATCTCTTTTTTCTGTGAACGAGTATAATTTTCTGATTACGTAGTGCCAAATTGTTACAGCAGGTTTACTATGGTATTTTCAGCCCCAAAGAACAACTTTTTATCATTCTCACTTTTGTTAGATACTTATCACTGCAAGACAAAATGTCAAAAAATAATTTAAGTACCGTGTACACTTTTATTGGTTTTTAATTTAAAAATATACTGATAAATAATTTTCACAGTACATTTAGTTTTGAACACTTATATTATCAGTTATAAAAATGAATTATGATAATGTTTTCTGTTGATTGCAAACAGAAATGCTGTTGAGAATGTATACCATTTTAGAGCTTGGTTGGAAGAGTCATGTCAGAAGAGTCAGCAGTGACTACGGCACTTCCCCCGTCATTTATTTTTATGAATTTCAAGTTCATATTTGAAAGTAGTTTAATAAACTTTTTGGAGTAGAAAGATGCAATGTGATGCTAAAAGAATCGTAGTACCTTTTTTTTATGTAACCCAAACAGCATACTCTGTATAAGATAGTTAAGCCAAGCAAGGAAGTCTGCAAAACAGAGTAGAAAGCAGATTCTGTAATAATTAGCTCTCAGTTTTCTGAGCGCTTTTTTTCCTTTCATCCATGTTGTATTATAGAGCAGTATCATCAGCAGACTGATACCAGTAACCTTCAAGAGATTATCATCAATCAAGTTTTATAATACCTTACAAAACAGTCTTTATACAGTGTGAGTAGATTTATGAAACATTATAATTTTGTTTAAAAAAACATTATCATTAGGCTTAGGGTAATCAGCATAGCAAAGAAAATAATGAGTATGTAAGGTGAGGTGTTTTTGTTTTGCAGTTATCAGTAACACTGGGAAATTAACCATTTCTCCTGAATTTTGATATTTGCCCTAGAGACTGTAGAAAAATCAATTTTTTTATTATTTTCCCAAAACTTAAATGCCCTTGATTAATAACAATATATGTGACAGGAAAGAATACATCTTCTTTCAATCTGTTACAAAGATCATAGAAACAGTACATGTTAGGACTCTGAGATGTTCCCTGAGGGATTGAGAAATCTGTACATTTCTGAAGACTGACCTATCACCTTGAAAAGCAGCCATGAAGGAGAGCTGCAAATGCAAGACCACTGTCAGGTCTACCTGTCAGGTGCTGACAGGTCTCTGATATAAAACCCAATTTACAGTTTAAGAACCACATCCATTATCCTTCTGATTTTAAAATATAACATACATCAGCAAAATGATAAAAGAAAGTGCTTAAGAATTATGAAAGTCAAGGACTATTTAATATCAGAAAGTCACAACCTTTTTTGCATATTACTGATTAAAATTACAGTGAATTTTAATACTCATCTCTGTCTTTATTTCTTCCAGAAAGTTAAGAGTTAGCATTAGTTGGACTTCAATCATTGTAATTTTACTTGTATTAGGTTATTTGGATTAGTTAGATGTTCTATTACTCTTTATAGAAGTTGAAGAGGTTTTTTGAAGTGTGGATAATTCTAGACAAAGTGATATGTTAGTATTTGGAGAAAAGTACTGTCTTTTCCTAAGGAAAAGAAAAATAACAACAAGCCTTATTTTTCCTAGCATTTGGTTTAAGCTTTATCTCCATTTGTAATTTGGAATAGAATAAAAATTTCAAGTTTTCTGTGTAAAGAGCATCTGTAGTGTCTTCTAATTTAAAAGTTCCAGTTCTTGAAAATGGAAAGTTTAAGGCATTACTGAATGGACACTAAAAAGGAAAAGTGTATTAATTTTTTTTTTACTTGATTACTGTAATGGACTTAAATGTTAAGTTGGATTACCTAAACAAAACACTGATTATTTTACTGTAATATCCATCAAGGCTGATGGAGAAATGAGATTATGAATTTCTAGTATCAAAGCAGCTTTTGCTCTTTAGAACAGTTTCCAATGTTGCCTTACTTATGAAATTTTAAAATAGCTGTTTTAACTTTGCCTATATTTGATTGTACCTTTTTCTTTTATTGCTAGGTAAAGAGTTGCTTTGTACATAACTCTTGATTTTGTAGAAATGCTGGGCATAAGATTCCCTAAGTACCTTTTTAAAACTTAAAAGTTTCTTAGGAATAAATATACTATTAGTTTCATGCTTTTCATGTCCTTTTGATATTTCAAGCATTTGTCCAGTCTGTTTGTAAAATATTTGCATTTCTTTAAACCAATAGGCCTGTAAATTCCAGAAGGGCTCTAAAATCTTCTGCATTTGGGTTTAGTTCATCTTCTACTGGTAAGCATTTTAAAATCAGGAATCTGTGCTCCAATCAGCAAACCTGTATTGCTTTTGTCTTGAGACTCCATGTAAGAAAAGAGCAATGCAACTTTTAAAGTTGAAATACATTTCATCAATATTTCTAAAATCTCAGAAGATCTTCATATGAAGCAATTAATGAAGACACAACATAATTGTAATTTCAGCCAACTAGCTCAAAATCTGTTATGTTTACTTAATATGTGTTTGCTGTTATGGTTTGTATTTTCACTTAGTATTTTCTTGTTCCTTGAAGACAGTGAGGTATTATCTGATTTACTTCATGTATCAACAAAATCAAGGATATTTATATATTTTAAAAACTGAGAAAAACACTCTTTAGCCATGTAATCTAAATCACATTTTAGGCATGTAATCTCTGATTCTTCTTTAACTCATGACACATATAACTGCATCAGATTCAATAAGGACACTGTAAAAATCGTCATATGGGCTTATGTACAATGTGCAAATCTTCAGGTTAATTGCTTTCTAGGAACAGCTGCTCTAAAAAAGTAAAAGAAGCCTTGTGCTGGTACCTGAATTTAGCTAACAGGAGGCAGCCCCATGTAGTTAGCCATTTTTGCAAGTAATTATTGTGATGGTGAAAGAAGGTCATCTACCACAGATAGCCTTTAACTTGAATTTTAGTAGGAGTTACAAGGAAACAGACATTCTTTTGAAGTTGGTTTTTCTGTTGGTTTTTCTTTTTTTTTGCTTGTTTAGTGATTTTTTTAAAATTTATTTTGTGAAGGTTAAATATAATACAGCTTTCTCAGAATTAACGTAAAAAAATTCTATTCAAAAAAGTTGAATCAGAAGCATTTTTAATTTCATGGAAATTTTGAGAACTCTGTTTTATTCTAATAATTGCTTGAGAGGAAAAACACTTCGAGTGAGTACAAAATTCTTATAGATTCTAGATTCAAAGGATTTAAATACTGAAAAGTAATATTTACTTTGAAGTTTCCAAAACAAACTCTTCCTATAAAGCAAATTCTGTAATTTTCAGTAAGGTATAGGCTATTTCCTGGTGATAAAGTTGCTTAGTTTTTTGATTTCCCAAGGCTTCCTTACTTACATGGATTGTTTGAACTATTGCAAATGTTGCAGAAAATGTAATTTTTTTACTGCTCAGTGTAAGGTTATGCAGTCTGCAGGCCATATTGTGTGCCTAGTAGGGTCTATGTGTTGTAAAGCACATGAAGGTATCTATCATCAAAGTGGTAAGCAGCCATGAGCTCTTGGATATAATGGACTAAACAAGGCCTGTAGAGACTGTACGTAAAGTGTTTTGTACGCACATAATATCAGCAGTTGGGAAAAGGTCATGAAGATAACTTCTTGCATTACGTGTGAATCCATTACACTGAAAGACATATTTAAAGGGAATATTTATCTGGTTTTGTTTGTAATTTAGATTTTTTCCGAAGTTGAATTATCTTTATATGAATGCTCCCCTCCTAGGTGTGTTTCCATATAGACTTAAGGTGAAAGAACTTAAAAGAAAAAAATGTTCTAGACTAATTAGTGCATAATGAAATATTTTGGAAAATTTCCAACTCTAGATGTGTGTTAATGATGTACCCTGCAGACTTGGTCCAGAGCCCATTGGATTTAATTCCCCTTGCTTCAATGAAATTTCTTTCAAAACTACTGAGCCAGCTTTTAATATTTACTGGAGTAGAAAGAGTTCAGGCAATTAGCAATTTTGAAAAAGATTTAATGGGGCATTCAGATGATTTATCGAGCTCTCCAACATGTTGCATAGATTGAGTTCCTTTGTAGCTGTCTTGTTCCAGAGTGGAGGGAGACATTCCTGTCATTAATGTGTGTGCGCCCTGCAGGAAACATTTCCACCAGCTTCCAAAAGCAGCAGTAAATCCTTCTTTCTGCAGGTATGTTTCCATGAGCAGGTGAACTTTGTTGCTGCCTAGAAATCTTTACTATTTATCTTTTTTTTTTCTCCTCTGGTCTTCATTTTGTAGCCTCTCGTGCCATCTCTCCCGTTCATCTGGCACTAGTGTAAGGTGATTTGGCTTTCTAAGCCAGCAAAAGACTATTAACTTTTTTCTCCTAGGTTAGTTCTCTATGAAATTATTCAGATGAATCAGTTCAGGGAATACTCACAGGCACATCACCCAGTAAAAGTCAGATATTGGGAATGCATGTCAGGCAGTGGGGAGTGGAGGAGAAGGAAACTCTGCCTTTAAGCAGTGGTGAGATGTTCAATCAGCTTATTGCATAGGGGTGTTGTGATAGCAAAGCCACTGTTAAAGCTTGCACTTGTCAGTGATCCCTCAAAAATACACTGGCAGGCACGATTTCCTACTTCAGGCAATGGAGCTAAGGATCCAAAGTGTTGGCTCTTCTATAATCACATCTAAGAATAAAAAAAAACCATTGACCTGTTAGGATTGGTTTTTTTTAAACCCATTATAATTAGAATGAGTTATTTATCCTCTAGAGGATTCTTGATTATTTTTTCTTTCTTTGTGATACATTCAGTTTTTACTTGATGTTCTGTTCAGGTGTATTGGGCAAAAATGTTTAGGCTGTGAGTGTATGCCCTCTCTCCCTTTTTCTTTCTCACAAAGTTCTACATTCATCATAGATATATCTATATCTTTGTGACATAGTTTACAATATAATTTATACCACACAGAATATCTCTGGATTATTTATTCTCTGTTGTTTTAATCATCAAGTTAAATACTTTCTATTTTTCCATTCCTAATGCTCTAGGGTATATAGACCAGGATGTTGGACATCATGCAATATTTTCAGTGTCATTAACTAAAAGCAGGAAAATTATTACACTGATAAGCATTTAATTAATTTTCTGTCTCGTCCTGTATTTACTATTTTGTGGATAATAAAATTTTGTTTTCACTTTTTTCTGTTAGGAAATAATCTATTTCTCAGAAGGTTAACATTCTCAGTATTTACTCTTATATTGCGATCAGATTATTTAAGGCTCTCTTATTTTCTTTAGAAATAGCTTTTTCAGAAGAATGCTAATCCGTTTTTTTTGTTAGTTTTTACTTTTATCTCCCATTCATGATTGGATTTTTGGGAATAACCCCAGGTTAGATATTCTTCCTTTCTAGTATGAAAGTACTGTTCTTTTTCTGAGCTGTTTTCAAAAAATCAGTGTGAACATTTCCAGTTCTAGGACTTTTCCTGTAAAATTGTCTTTAAGCTGTTTTACTAAACAGGTTTATATTGCAATAGTATTTCAATATTCCATGTTTCCTTCTTGCTTTGGCCATTGCAAGCCCCATGGAACTAATGAATCATTGAGGAGAAGACAAGGCACGAATCAATCATACTCTACAGTTCTTCAGTCTTGGGT
This sequence comes from Alaudala cheleensis, assembly GCA_013398995.1. NCBI lineage: Eukaryota > Metazoa > Chordata > Aves > Passeriformes > Alaudidae > Alaudala > Alaudala cheleensis. Next base: position 72,751 of record VWYE01026891.1, read on the forward strand.
GTTTATCAGAACACCACATTTCAGGCAGTTTCAGTCATATGCCATCAATAATAATTACTGCAACATTGCTGATTCCAAAACAATCATTGCTTTTGCAATCTTAGGGGAAGATTTTCTTCAAATTTGAGCACTGGAATTTTCTTCAATTAGGAAGTGCTTACAGCACCAAGCCTGACAGAGTTCAAGAAATGTTTGGACAATGCTCTCAGGCATATGGGTGTGATTCTTGGGAATTGTCCTGGCCGAGAGTTGGACTTGATGATCCTTGTGGGTCCCTTCCAACTCAGCATAGTCTGTCATTCTCTAAAATTAGTTGCAGCTTTATACTGCATTTGCATTGGAGCAAAGATTCGTGGTCACATATTTAATTTTCACAATGATTTGTTACTCAGCATCAAATATTCTGTACAGTCATGTTCCTGAGTTTATTCCTTAGCATGCAGAAATGCTAAGGTGTTAAGCAGCTTAGAATTTTACTAAAGCTTCCTTTCTGGATCAGTTTCTTCCTCTAAGTGAAAATAAAGCAAGCCAGAGAAAGGGTAGCTTCTTTGTTTTCTGATTGCCTTATCTATATGGCTTTTGAATCCTTGAAAAGTGTGCATTACTGTACTGTTCTTTATGGTGTAGTTGCAAATTCATAGCACATTATCACTAGAAGCCATAGTAAAACTACAGGATCTACTGATGGCATTGTACAACACCATTTCAAAATGAGAAGCTTGAGGATATTGTATCTGCACCTTTAAAAATCTTAAATGTATCTTATGCACATAATAGAAATATTTGAAGATAATTATTTTGCTGAAACAGAAGACTACGGATGTTGGAGGAATATTCTGAGAAAGCTACAGAAGAGGTATGGAAATATCTATCACATAGTGATAATTGCTAACATTTTATTTTCATTTCGTCTTTGTCCCTATGTGAGAATATTTTATTCTGATTCCATTTTTCATTAGGTCTAATCCAGTTCATAGGTTGACATGATAGATAATGACCCTTTTCTTCCAGGGTTAAAAGATAAAATACATGAGGAAAATATTTCAAATATATCATTAGAGTTATTGAGGGGTAACTTCTCTTCAAATAACTTTTAAGCAAGCTGAAATAACTTTAGGTCTTTATTTGACCAAAAGTTATTATGTCACTGAGCTGTAGTTACTTGTAAGATTTTAGATGTCAACACTTTCAGTAGTTTTGAAAATAAGTTTTATCTTTCATCTAGCTCTGTCATTGCTCTACCTTTTTTTCCTGAATTCACTGTGCAGTTACTCAATATTATTTTGATCTTCACAGAACCTACAACTTTATGAGTGCATTCTCTCTTTTTCTTCTTACCTGTTGAAACTGGCAAATTCACTAAAAAATTGTGCACAGAATATATATATATACACAACTGAATGTTTGGAGTTTTTTAAGTAGGTGCTCTTGATTTTGATAATCCGGTTGCCTGCAAATGATCCTGGGGATGACACTTGTTCTGCAGCCCATCTGAGAGATGCAGGGAGAGGGTTTATGTTGTTTTTCTGGATCTCAGTAAGAAAGGCCTGACAACAAAGGACATGCTAAAATAGCTTTTTAATAGGACAGAAAGAAAGATGAATACAGATAGAAAATAAATTTTATGTCCTTTCAGATGCTTGAAACCCTCCTTTGATTCACCACTGAACTGGCCTCACCTCAAAGTGAATTTTCCTCTGGCACCTCACTAGGTTTTCAAAATGCTGGTTTTTATGATACGCATGCATTTTTCTGATTGTTTGTTTGTTTGGGGTTTTTTTGGTGGTTGTTTTTTTTTTGAGATATTAGGACTTCATATTTCTTAAGAAGATATATCTAAAGATTTTAATATATTGGCATCTGATACCTGATTTGTGCCAATATCAGCTGTGATTAGTTTGATAATCTCTTATAGCCTCTTTAATCCTTTCTAAGACCCTTTGTTATTGCAAACTCCAGTGTCTGACATCAATGTTTTTATTATGCCAGTTGCAACCTGGCTTAATTTTAGAAATTAATTTTTTCTGATTGCATGCTCCGCCTGTGCATCTTTGCAATTTTCTTTTTGTGGAAACACTGTATAATCCTAAGCATATTTTGTTGAGATTTTTTACACTGTGATTTTACAAGTAACCATATAATTAATTTCTTCTTTCTTTTATTACTAGCTGAGAGTGTTTTGATTCATAAATATAAAGCAAAAGGTGTCTGGTTACATAAACCTGAAATTTTAGAGCCTCCTTTTTTTCAGGCATAAAAGAAATAATTCATAGCAAGGAATTTGCTCAGTGAGTTCAAATGAGTTTACCTTTTGTTGTTTCAAAGTTGTTTATGAGGCTATCTGAATTCCCTCGTTCTTATTTATTGTACTGATTTATTGTGTAAACATTTTCAGCAATTTGGCAATGTATTTTTAATGTGAGCATTTGGTTTTTAATAAAACACAGTTTCACTTAGGTAAACCTTCTAAGCAGTGTCTTCAATCCATCTAAGTTGACCATCTTTTCTTTTGAAAATTGAGAGCAGAATCACTACATTCAAAACTTTGAAGAGTAACTTGCAACTATTTCATACTCGAAAATAAAACATGAGATTGCAATTACTTGGACACATAAAATGCAAAATGTAATGTATAATCAGCTGGAGATTTTAATTGTTTCCACTAAACTCATAAATTCACCAGGAGAGCTCTTGTTAGACAGGTGGGTACCAAATAATTTTTCATTGCATTACAGTTCTTTTTCACAGAAATAAAGTGTCCCAAGAATGTACATGTTGTCCTTACACCTTCTTATGAGGTACCATTTCCATGTAAATTTGTAGAGAATTTAATATTTAAAAAAAGGATAGAAAAACTGAGTGAAATGTTCGTAACCAGTAAGATTAAAAACTATCAGCAGGTTACAAGGAGAAAAGGAGACTTAGGGGACACCTTATCACTCCTTACAACTACCTGAAAGGGGGGTATAGTCAGGTCAGTCTCTTCTCCCAAATAAAAAGCCATAGAACAAGGAGAAGCAGCCTCAAATTGCACCAGGGAGATTTGTATTGAGTATGAGGAAAATTTTCTTCACCAAAAAGGTTGTCAAGTCCTGGGACAGGCTGCCCAGGGAAGTGGTTGAATCAGCATACCTGGAAAGCAATATTGAAAAGACATGAAGATGTGGCACTTAAGGACATTGTTTAGTGGTACACTGGGAAGTGCTGGGTTAAGGATTGAACTCAATGATCTTAGGGATCTTTTCCTACCTCAATGATCTTGTGATTAGCTGCAGTACTTTATTCTGACTTCTATCAGTGTTACTATTAGTTGCTCTCAGTTGACAGCTGAACTGTCAAATACTATATTGCTCAAAATCCATTTCTTCTTAAAAGGTTAATAAATCTGATAAATAAATAATGGTTACTGCTCACCTGTCTTTCACATTTTTACCTCACAATTATCCAACCATCTTTCTTTCTGAGATGGTATAATTGATATGTATCAAATAAAAGCCAGGTTTTTTTTCCTCAGTTTCTGTTTGATTTTGAAGTTGCAGTTTCTGTTACAGAGCTGAAGGAAAGCTTCTGTTTTGATTTTGTGGGTTATATAAATTAAAATAATAAATGCTATTCACCCTATCTGCAAATCTTATTGCTAGATTCTATATATGTTGTTTGCATTTGTCAAGGAAAATACATCTAATTAAAAAAAATTGTAGTAGGTTAGAAACAAAGGTTTTTACTACAAATTGTAAGTGTCTTTGCAATGATTATTACTGCATAATGTTCCATTACAACAGTCTCTTTGTTGATCCTCAGTTCTGCAAAGAACTCATGCTTGTCCTCATCTTGTAGTAAGCTGAGTTCGAGAAGAAAAGATGGATGAAGCCCAATGTCTTACTGCTAGTTTCCAGCTGTCACTCAGCTGGGGTTTTAACTGTGCTTTTTACTCTTTATTGGAAAGAGCATTCTTCTACCCAAAAAGGTGGAGAAAACTACAAAAATTAAAATAAATTTTGCCATGTAGAGAATCATACTCGAATTTCCAGTTATCTCTCAGTATCCATGTTAGCTTACTGAAAACTGCCTCCTCTGACAGAAAAAAGAGGCGTATGTAGCCTTATGACAGCAAACTATACAATGTTGTTCAGAATAGCCAGATACCTTGCAGTCTGCATCCTAGTGTCCTTGTTTATATCAAGCAGCAAGATGGCCATTGAAAGATAATTTGTTTAAATGACCACTAGTAAAAATGTTGTGTATATTGAAAAAAGATTCTAAACTGACAGGACATATCACATCTATTGGAACTGTTTTCAGTGCTTATTCAAACAGACCTTCCCTTCTCCATATTGGAAAAGCTTTTTTCATAATCATGAAGGCTTTTTTTTTCTTCTTTTCTTTTTTTTTTTTTTTTAGTTTTATGTGGGAAAATGGTATGATGAGAACAAAGGAAAAAAAATGCTAAAAACTTCAGTGTCTCAGAGCCATAATTCTTGTTCATTTGTGTTCATGGAAGAGCTGCTTTCTGACAGGTTTTTGTTTGATTCTGTTGCAATTTATGTGAAGTAAAATTATTCATATCTCTATTCTGGCACTTAAAAAAACTATCTCCTTTTCCCTCAACTCCATCTTACAACTAGATTATGTTAACACATTAACTGTGTTTCATCTGTCTTTTCTATCTTACCTCAAGAGTCTGCTACATCCCAGTAGAACTATACTTTGTGATACTGAAAATTGAAACTTTTTCTGGAATTTCGTTCTTCCTAACTACCAGTTGATTTATTTCAAAATATTTTTCTTTATGATTAAAAAAATAGAAGTGTTTTTACTTTGATTGGCATGGTCTTTAAAGTATGATTTCTATGTCTTGAAGTTCAGAGTTGGAGTTTGAAAGTTAATTGTCTTCTCTAAGAGATGCTGGTCTGAGAGCTGCAAGGATATACAGAATTAGAATAGACATAAGTACTTGTGTTAGGAACTGAAGCCCCAAACAAATAATTGAAGCAATTGGTAGTCCAGGTGTATTTGAGGAAAAGAGAGTCTGAACTTCCTGGCAAAATGTAAATTTGAATAATATAGTACTTAAAGCTCTTAAAAAAACCCCAAAAACTTAATTAACAAGGATTGCATCTAGTAGCATGGTAAATAAATGCTGCTGCATCTGAATTACAGCCTAGGTCACCTGCATTCTCAATCACTTGCTGCACTGAGATTTAATAGCAAAGCTTCCAGGGCAGAGTTACCAGACTAAGCAGCCTATGCAATTTCTTTGAACTGCAGAAAAATACTGTGTGTGAAACCAAGAATTTGTGATTCATTTTATTAAAATCCTAGCAGTCTGTTTAAAAAAAAAAAATCGAACTACACACAGAATCAAATTATCCAATTATTGCTGCTTATGCCCAGTAATGAAATTATTGAGATTTATACACACAAGCTTTCTAGTATGTGTGCCTTAAGCTGATGTTGTCACCCTTCTAATGCATGTCTGGGTTCTGAAGTCAGTGGTGCTATTCCACCTTGGAAGAAACAGTTACAAAGTGATCATCATCCCAGCTTTTTTGGTAGGAGGAATGTGATGTTTATTGATGACCTTTTCCCCATAACCAGGGGGATCCCCTTGGGTATGTTTGGCATCACATTTATATATTAGCTATAAAAATTACTTTTTCTTCATTGCCACATTATATCCAAAATTACTATAAATTCTGTGGTTTGCATATGTTGTATACATGTTCATGTCTGGTTGGAGCATGTTTAAATTTAACAATTATACACCTTACAAAGTGATGATCATGATTCTGCAATTGTAATTATAATAAAAGATATATTAAGCATACAAAGAATATGATTTCCTGAGACTCTGCCTACTTTCCAAGAAGTTTACTGAAACTCAAAAAATACTGTTTTTTAATTGCATTGTTCTGTGTAATTGTAGCAGTCTGTTGCTCATGGCACTAGATTGTCTGATGCACTCTGGTCCTCCTTAAGGAGCTGTGAGTCAATAAATAAAAAATGCACAGTGAAAGTTTCCTATTGCTAATTACCAGAATTATTAAGCAACCTATTTGTCACTGTAGTCTATAGTGTACTTTTCAACTCTTAATGTGCATAGTTTCAAGTTTTGGGGTTTTTAGAACAATTACTTTTGACTTAAGTATGGAGACAGTAATATTTCACTTTAATGTACCCGTGCAATATTGATACAATTTTGCATTTGGGAGTTTTATTTATTGTTCTATTATTAATGCCTTTCCTAGATGCTACTTAGAGCAGTTTCATCATAGTTCCACCTTTATTTATTTTGTTGTTTTTTTTCTTTTTTGATAATTTTCAGAAATGCGTTTCTCAATAACTACTGTGCTTTTTTGGTACCCTGGAAGTCAAGACAGTCATCTGTGCTATGAAAATAATAGATTTTTTTTTTACTTATAACACTGATATTTATGCTTTTGGGATATGGTTTCAACTAAAATAATGTTTTCAAGGGTTCTAAAACCACATACAAGAAATAAGATATAAATAAATTGATTTGAGCAGTCTCCTTGAAACTAGATACCTTCATTCCAGTCCCTGCTCAGAAAACCATGTATACCACATAAAACTGCATCAGAATATGCTAGGGAAAAAAGCACCCCAGAACACTGAAGTCCCATAGATAAGGGGTTCTCTTTTTTTTTCTGCCACACCACTTGTTGTGTGAGGGGTCTGTACACAATAAATTGGTGGTGTCAGTTGAAACTGAATTGAGTATAAATGTGTAGGTTACAACACATGAAAATGGGATGAATTAGACATAATTTGACTGAGAAATGGCATAATGTCTAAAAGAATCACTTTTATTCTGCACATTATGCATCCTTTTCAGTTTCTTCTAAGTGAAAATGATCCTTGTAAATTTTTTAGAATCTTCAAATCACCAAGAAATGAAAATTTTCATTAAGCTTTAAGTGTTCACTGTCTAAATCGTTAAGACAAAGCCTATTTTGCTAATAATATATGCTGAAGATGCCCTGTTTCTGTCCTTTGACTTCAACCCAAGAGAATCTTCATGCTCCCTACTAAGCTCAAAACTGGGGAAGGGTGGGATTCTGCTCCCACTAGCACCCTGGCAATCAGCTCTGGAGATGATGAGGAGTATAAGAAGAGGTAATAATCATGATGAGGAAAAGAAAATACATAGTTGGTCATATTTTCTGGCAGATGAAGAAAAAAGCCCTACATCTGCTGTGGTGATGATTTGAGTGTAAAGAATGAAATGAGCTCTCAGACTTTTTAAAAACCATGTTTTGACTAGTTGGATAGGCTATGCCTTCCTATGCAAGAAAATGTCCCTGAGAATATTCCTGTGAACCATAGAAAAACTTAGGTCAATCTTCTGTGTCATTTCAAGTATAAGTGGAATAAAATATATATTCAATAATCAAAAAAATATGCCTAGCTGAATGTTTAATCACATAAATATATAGGATAGGAAGGCTAGCAGGAAGGCTGCTGAAGTGACATTTTAAGGTTTAATTATCTTACATGGAAAGAAACTGAGGAAATTACAACTGAAGCAGTTGGACAGCCTATGGCAGTGAATGATCACCGTGCTGAAAGGAATCTACGTCTCAGACTTTCCAAAATGGCAAAAAAAACCTCCCAAAACCCCTGTCAGTACTCTCCAGTCTAAACAGCTTACTGAAAAGAGAGAGATTTTTAATATTTTAAGGAATTTTGGTAGCATGACAGAAAAAATTGAGCACAAAAAACAAATGTGAGATTTTAAAAAATGGAGCAGGCTTTGACATTTAACAAGAAAAGTTAATCTAACTGTACTTCACTACACACGTGAGACATCATGATGTCCAAACAGTTATTATCAACTCTTTCCAAACAATCTATTAAAGAATCATGGTAAAATTCACAGTACATTACTTTCAGATACTTCTGAAGAATGCAGTTTCAGGAAAGAAAAAAGAGAGGGCAGGGCTTCAGAAAAGGTCTTACGAAAAAAAGCAATTAAATAGAGTTTAAGCCATTTTTTAAGTCATAGCATACATAAATGGAACAATTTAAAATAAAAGCATAGGACATGACACTGGATAGATTTAAAACTTGTTACTGATGATTAACAAATATCAATGTATGATTGCCAAACAAAAAAGTGCTAAAACAGATGAAGATGATAACTCTATGTAAGGAATTTTTTTTAACATTAACAAAAGGGTCCCCCATATCTTCCAGACCTCAAAGAAACCACAGAATTCTCACTGCCCTGAATTTGGGGCAGATTGATTTAGCCTACAGTAACAATGCTGTATGGATTAAAGATGCTGCATAAGAGCTTCAGGATGAGGAACAGCTATATTCAATAAATAGAAATGGTAATAGGATCCTACAGAGTAAAAAGTTAAAAGTTCTTTGGGGTTTCTTTTTTTAATATTTTGTATGTTCTGGTCAAGATTAATATATTTCCATGCAGATTTAGTAAACTCCAATAACAGTGTAACTTCCAGCTGTTCTGAAATTATTAACATTAATATAATAAAACTTTATCACTACTTTTAGGCATGAAAAATTTTATTTCTGGTAAAAAGGTTTCAAACAGTCTAGGTAGTTATGGAGATTGAAACAAAATTTTAGCAGAATATCAGTTACTACAGAAAGTATTAATCCTGCATTTGCCAGTATGAAAAGCATTTAAAATAACAAAATTATGAAAGTAAGAGCAATGTGACTTGTGAAAGATGCATTTGTCCCTTTACAGTCACAACCCAGCTTCTGTCAGAATCTGTGAAGAAATATTTTGTAATAGCTCCTTTTCACTTGCATCTTACAAATTTGACTTCTGATAGGAGACAAAATTGACTCTCTCACCAAGGAAAATTTTACCTTTTCTTGGGAGACTTTTTTTACCTAAATGCCAAGCAGAGATTGTTAAAACATTTTCAACTGCATACAATATGAATTAAAAACTATTTGTTTCCTACTAGTATTCCTCTTGTGAGGGAATGATTTGAACTTCACCTCAAAGAAATCAATTGATCAGTTGCCCCTGCAAAAATGACAGATATCTTTGGAGGTTAGATAATACCTTTATGAGCAACAGTAGCACTGAAAGTAAAAAAAGCTACTATACAGTAAAATAGCAATCAGGAGAAATTTAGAAGGCTTCCGGATTTAGTGCAATTGATGCACTGGAAAGCTTTGTGAAACTAACAGAGCAAGACTGTTCATCTGGACTGGAAGGAAAGAAATATGTTAGTAGAGAAATTTATGAGCAGTTGTCACTCTTCTCCCTTTGCATCAATGGAAATTGCTTGGCAAGCATCAAGAGAGAAATCTACATTATTTGAAATAGTTACATTATATTCCAGAAGAGAATAAGAGATGAAGGACCTTCCAAGTACAAAGTGTTGTAGAGCAGTTTGTAACACAGGCACATGTGTCTTATTGAAACAGCTTATCTCTTCCACAATCAAAAGTAACATTTCTTGATGTGGTGAAATGGAGTAATTCTGCATGCAGCTTATGACTTACTTTCCATAGTGTCTCAAGGCAATAACAAGATTCAGTATCTTTGTAAAAAATCACGTGTCTAATTTTTCTTTCAAGTTGTAGTGCTTTGGAAGCGTTTGTAGTATTTGCTGACCTATCAGTAGTTTCATTTGGGGGTTGTAAAATTGATTTTTCTCAATTTGACTTTTGAAGCTATGAGATAGGCTTTGATCTGTTGTCCAGATTTGTGGAATAGCCCCTGAATCAGCTTTTAAGCATTAGATGTGGCACCATTTAAAGCATATCAAGAGTGGCACATTTGAAGAAATATCTCCCTGTTTCTTTTTTGGATGTAAAAAGCTTTTATCTGATACATGTTGAGGGATCATGTTCTTTTGATATTAAATGCTCGTGATATCGATACTAAATAAAAAGAATTAATGTGGAACTCAGCAGTACCTACTGGGACATCTTACTGTGCTTCTCCTGTCATTTCAAGTTTCTCATTCAATTTTTGGTATGACTGCATAACGAAATCAAAACATGATTGCAGAATGTATTAACCACCGAAGTCAGTTTAATCAAATTAGGATCAGTAAATTAAGAAGAGCAGGACAGGCCTTGTTGCTTATTACCAGTCAGAGTAGACACTCTTGGGGTTGCCTAGATGAGGTTCTGATTTTAAACACTTTCTAAGATCTGTGTTTCCAAATCTTTAGTGCCGCTGTTGTGTTTATTCAAAACTCTGTGGATGTCACCAAAAACCATTATCATCCTATTGTTCTGTTGTGTTGGTAGGTAACTGCCAAAATCTTGATGTTTTCTCAGGGGTTGTTGATGACATTGTTTTGATGATGGGGTTGTCTGTGTTACAAGTGTAGAAACATGTAAGATATTTTTGTGTGGGCTGACACCAAAAGCACAAACTGTGTTTCATAGCTTTTGCACCTCAAGCTGTTCATTAGATAAGAGTTACACCTGGGCAGTGTTGTGTCAATGTCTGTCCAGCCAAGATTAAGAACTTCATCACACTATTAGGATGAGGACGCTGCAGTTGACAGTTCTAGTAAAGTTTTGTGTGTCAACATGGCCCTGAATAGTGCTAGGTATGTTATTTGGTCTTTATTTTTGAATACTCCTGCTAGCTTGAGCATTTGTTCCTTGCAACAGTTTGTCATAGCTTGACTTATTTCATGTGCATTGCATTGTGCTTGAGGTTGACATTAGGATTTGGCCACAGCTTCTGGCACCAGTACACAAGGAAATGAATGCTGATCTTTCCTGTGGCAAAATAAGTGGATTGCCAGTTGAACTATGCTGCATTAGCAAAGTTTAACACCAGTACAAGAGGAGGATGAGACAAAGAGTCTGTCACTGGTTACACTAACATTTCCTTAATGCCATCACCTTTACATCTCCCTGAGACAGAAGGCACTAGTAAATTCTGTGGATACAGTGCAATTTTGTGCACATACATTCTTTGAATACGAGGAATAGGAATTTATGGTTTTATTTCTGAAAATTTCATTCTTCAAGGTGATAATATGGCATTATATTTTCAAGAAAGACTACCTTTTTTAGGTAAGCCAATTGAGTGGTCATATAACTTGATCCTTGTAGCTGCAAAAATAAATTTAATGAAATATTTTTATGAGGAGAAAATATAAAAGGCTAGGATTAAATTCCAATTTTCCTGTAAGAATCTTGGCAGACAAGAAAATAGAAATCATTTCTTTCTTCTAAATACCTTAATCTGGGTTAATAAAGAAACCATTTATTTAACCATTAAATTTGATTAGGTCACTTGTCTTTTCTTTTTTTTACATAATGCATGAATTGCTGTATAAGAACAGTAGGATCTAAGTCCAGTTTTTGTTTGGCTTAAACTGCTCATGAAACTAGTGTTAGTTTTCACAAAAATGGCCAGTTGTCCTACACAGACATGTTTAGGTTCCTGAGTCTGCACAGAGTTTGACACTCGGAAAATGAACAAAATTCAGTCCTCAAATATTAATCGCTGTTTAAACCTGGCTTCAAAAATTTTTTCTTAGTCATTTTCCTAATGTGCCATCACTGAAAATTTTAAGAATGTATCCTGGTAAAATGGCTTTCAATGCCCATGAATCAGTGAAAGAAATACAGTCTTTCTCTCTTTTGCTTAATGGCTTGCGTCTTTTATCTTGTCACATAGTTCAATGACATAGAATTACAATAAATTAGTTTTGCAATTATCAAACTCTTCAACTCCTCTTTGGCATTTAACGAACCTCAGAATCTGTTTATTGCTTCATATACTTTGCCATCATGAATATTAGCCTTTAATTAACTGGAACTCTAATCTTAATCTTTCTCTCTGTATTGCAATGAAACATTTTTATTAGCCTGAAGAAGATAGTATTTGTTACTATTTTTCCAATAAATACAATACTTTCAGAATGACCTTTTTATCAGTTATTATAACAACATAAAATGTAAGAAGGCAAAACTCATTATACCAAAGAAAAGCATTGTCTGATTACTTCTTGTATATTTCACTTAGCAACATAAAATCACTGAGAAGCCTCAGCTGAGAGAGACCTGTAGAGATCATGTGGCCCAGGCAAAGATGAGGAATTGTAAAAAAGTGAAAGAGGAAATCATACACATAAACTTTTCCTCAGGCAGAGTGTGCTAGAATGACCCAAAGCAGTGTCTGCGGTAGGGAATAGTGCTCCATGGTGGTCTCCCTAGTAGTGAGGACTGGAAGGAAAAGAAACAGTTTGCAAAAGGTAAGCAGTACTGGCTCAGTGCAGCCTCTCTAGCAAAAGTCTCATAAGCTAGGTTTATCAGATACAAATGAAACAAGTTGTCTTCATTAAATAAGGAGAGCAAAAGTACTCTTCAGTCAGGCAACATTACTGTATCTTCAATGCAGGGACAGTTCCACACTCTTTGTGATTGCTGATACTTCTTTGTTCTAGATAGATATTAGGCTCATTTCTGTCTTGATCATTTAATTGCTTTGAAGTCAGTTGCTCTTCCAGGTATTTAAAGGCTTCTGTACCTATTGCAGACCAATGTGACAAGAAAAGCATCTTTTAATAAAAGGGAAAAGCAACAGCTCTCTCTGTTGACACTATTTTCAAGTATTTGGTACACTGCTACTTCTCCAGCTGTACACAGTACTTTGGTAGTTACACAGTGCAAGAGGTGTTCAGAGGGTATAAAGGTCCATATTGAAGTGGAGACAACAATGGCATGTAATATTTAAATGAGAGCTATGATAATAAATGAAATTTATTGATGGAACTTCTTAATATTTGGGTTTAGGAATAACCTTATTTAATATTTTCATTGAAAAAATCAGGATTGCATAATGAAATTAGCAGTTGGCATAACGTTTGGAGTTGTTATTAAAATAGATGAAGATCACGATGTGACAAATAGAAGTGGAAGCCTTTGAGAACTGATGTAATAGAAATGGAATTAAATATTACAGTACAAAGTACAACATAATGTAATTAAAACTAATGACAAGAAATTATATTATTAACATTGAGCTCATCATCTAAAAAAGATACTTGCTGTGGCAATTAATCAATGGATAACTAAAAGATGCCAATGTGATGTCACCATGAGACTAAATGTAAGGCTGTGAGATCTACCAAACAGACTGTACCACATGAAAAATAATACTCATTGTATTTATGATTACTGATAACAAGGATTTAGTGAACTTGAATGGATTCCTTTTTCAGCAACATTTCCAGCCACAGCTTGAATGTACACAAACTTTTAGTAGTTCCAATATTGACTTTTGGCTAGGAGTTCCATAAATCCACTGTTTGCTGCATGAATACATAACTACTTTTGTTTGTTCCAAACTTCTTACTGACTAGATTTTTTTTATGTCCCATGCTTTTACTGAAGGAGGTAGTGGAAAATCTGCCTTTATCACCTTTTCCATAACATCATGATTTTTTAGTTCCTTATTTTATTCTTTCATAGTAATCATTTTCTCACTTTCTTCTGTTCTTTTGAAAGCCATTCCATACCTTCAGTCATTATCCTCTTCTGAATCTTTTCTAATTCTACCATACTTTTTTATGAGATGGCAGATCAGAGTAAGTATGCTACTTAAGATGGACCTTCTAAGCCTTCATGTAAGGACAATGCATAATGAAGGGGTTTGATAGCAACATACTTTCAGTCGTCTAAAAGATACTTCTAGTACCTTTGTTCCTGGATAAAGAATAGGAAGAAATTTAATGAACATAAATGTATATTCTAGAAAATTAGTAAAATGCAGGAAAATTTGTAAAGTGTAGGAAAAAGCTCGTAGCAAATTTGCAAACATGATTTGGGAAGAGAATGTGTGGTATCAGAGAAGATGTAATTTGAGATTGCTACCGCTAAACATGGTAATCTGCTAGAAGTAATTGAGATTGTATCTCATGTAATCAAGACAACATATTCTTTATCAATAATTTAACTTAAAATCTAACAGTGACCCCTGATACTGTACAGAAAAATAATATTTTAAGGGATGTATCAAAGATCTGTTTCTGAGAAATATACAAAAGAATAGAGGTGCTTTTCCAGTGGCCTCAAAGTGCAGTGACTCTTAGACTTGCCTCAAATGAGAAAAAAACCCAAAACCGACCCACAAAAAATCAAGTGAAAGTACTTACACTGGTGGCATAAAACAAATTGTTCCTCTGCAGAGCAGCAAGTGGAGGTTTATTTACATTGGTTAGAAATGCTTTTCTTGGAGTATTACTCTCAGCTGCTGCAGATGTGTTTACTGAATGAAGTTATAGCTGGGCATATCAAATCTAATTTCACTGGACATGGTCTATCAGGGACAGCAATATGCAACAATAGGTCACAGTTTAGTAGCCCTAGTTGAAGCAATTTGTAGAAAAGTACAGTGTAGACATATCACTAGTGGGCTCCTCTACCTTGGCCAGTGGAAAATTATGTGAAAACATTTGGAGGGGAAAAAAGTGCCGAGTCAAATTTAGATCTGAAGTTAGCAGAGTTAAATTGCAGAATAGCCCAAATGAAGAAGAGGATGTAACAAGTTTACATTCTGTTCACTGGAAAGCTGAGTGTCTGGACTGCTAGAAACTAATGTAAGGGTCACTGAAGACAAATAGAAAATACAAAATACTGGGTATGGCTTACGGTCATTGAAGCTCTCACTTTTTTTTTTTTTGAAATGACACATTCTAGCATTTTTGACAAATGAAACATGTAGAGAATTGTAGGAAGTTCTTATCCCAGATGCACAGCTATGGAGTTTCGCAGTAAAGAATCAGCTGTCAAGGACATTTGAGATTAGTTTAGCTCTCTTAGACTCTCTTAGCTTTTGAGATTAGCTTTTTTAAGTAGCTTAAACAATAGATTTCTTTTAAGTACTTGAATTTCTATTATCATAGTGCCAACTGCTAGTTGCTGTTACTACCATGTTTGTCTGAGAAAAAGGTTCCAGCATGAGCATTTTCGAATTGGACTATGCCATATGCTAAGCCAGCAATAACTCAGATAAGGAACTAAGTGGAGCCAAATCAAATCTCCTCACATGCAGATGAGAGAGGTCTGAGCAAAGGCCTTCATTCTTTCCAGTGCTTCAGCCATCAATACTGAAGGACTGGAAGTCATATGAAAGCCAAATCCATAGCATTAAGGGATATGCTAAAAGAGATTACCTAATCTCGTTACCTAATGACTAGTGAAAGACAATGGAAGGTGTGAACAGTAACATTAGTTGGAAATCAAGTCAAATTACTTCTAGAAAGAAACAGAAAAAGGAGAAATACTTATTTTCCAGCAAATTCTATTATGCAAGGTCACTACTTTCTTGGTGTTTTCTTTTTGCTTAAAAGTGCTGTGATAATAGAAAGATCTACTTTAAAATACAGCCAGTTTTTATGGGACAATCTGCAAGCAGCAAAAAAAAACAAAAAAAAAACCAAAAAAAAATCAGTTAACGAAACCTGTAGATCATTATTTTTAAAGTGTATTTTCAAAGAAGAGAAGTATTGCATGTAAAGAAGAGAGCAAACTGTAATTTGGTAGGTTAGTATTTTTCTTCTTTTATATCTATTTTAAGCCAGCCTTTAGGCTTTTTCTAAAAATATGCTACCACTAAACTGTGGGGTTTTTCATTTTGTTTGGGTTTTTTCTTTTTAAGGTGAGAGGGCCCCCACCTGCAGGATCAGTAAAACAAAGACCAGCAAAGCGCACAGCTTTTCGCAAGTTTTATGAAAGAGGAGACCTTCCCATTGCTGTTCAGCATGAGGCCGTAGCAAACAAAATTGCCTGGAAGGTAAGTCCTGGCACAGCTGTGACAACCAGCTGAGCTTATTGAAGTGACATCTCTCATTGTCAGACTAAGTCAGCTTGCAAGTAAATACACTGAAATAATTTCTTAGCAAATGGAAGATGGTGGGAAAGTCATTAGAGAAAGGCCCCTGAGTCAGCTGTCTGCCTTGGCTAACAATTAAATTATATGCTGCAAAAAGGAAGATGACAGAGTTGCTTTGCCTTAGAGAATTGTCTCCTGCCCAATTCATCTCTATTTTTATGAGGACTTGGCAATGCAGCCTGTTTCAGGCAGTCCATCAAATGATGGAAGTGGCTGGATACAGTGAGCAGCAGACATTTATCTCCCCCAGATTTCACCTTCCTGCAGGACACTTCCAAATAGAAGCTTTAATTACCTAAATGGATAGGTCAAGATTGTCTGCTCCCTGGAAATGCAGAGCAGAATACAAACGAAGGCAGATTCTCATTCGGCGGCTGTACTCTCCGTCTCCAGCATATGTCAGACAGCGTAATCGCTGTCATACGTGCCTCTGTTACAGGCTGACCTCCACTGCTGAAACCATTACAGCTCCGACATTTCTCTGACAAAAGGTTAATTGGCTTCAAAATAAATGTATTGCCTAATGACTCCATTCTAATGCGGCTGTGTTTCTCTCTAAAATGCTTGGTGACGTTATTTGTAAAACTTGCCAATCTTCCAAGTAACTACAGCAGACTTTTAAATTTAATTTAAAAAATGAATGCTGATCTTTAACCTGCTCCTACTGTTTAATTATTTTGGTTATCATGAATTACTTTATTTTTTGTCTCATTTATTGGAATAGAATAAGATTTTGCTGGTAGCAATGTTAGTTGCAGAAAATGAACACGATATGCATGAACAAAATGTGTCAGATTTGTAGAATGTTTTAAACCGTTCATGTCAAAAATATGATACCAAATTTAAATGTAAAGCTATGTTAATTCAACAATAAAAGGAGGGATTTTGCAATCTTATAACTGATTCTGCTTGTAATGAAACAAACAGGATTGGCTCTGTAGTGTGATAAGTAGTACAATATTTAATAGTAACTAAATTTTTAGGATAGCTCTTTTGCTTATTGAAATACAGAAGAAAGATTTGTGCTACTGTTTTGTTGCCTATAGCAGTTTTGAATCAGCACAATTAATTGTTATTAATAGTTCTTGCAGCAAAGGGATTCTCTGTCTCAAAAGGCTTTACCCATAATCGGGATGAGATCCCAGTGCAATTGGGCTTTAGGCAACACTAGAAATTCCCCTGCTGGACTAAAACTCATAGGCTTACAACTTAAGCCTGCACTCTGATCTTTCATCACCAGGTAAGACCCAAAGGTGATTTTCAAGCAACTGCAAAAAATCTGCAGAATTTAGTTTTCATCTTGAGGCTTTGTAATTTCAAATTTCTCAAAATCAAACTGAGAGGTACAGAAATACTACTGGACTGGCATTCCACTAGATGATGCTAGTGACTGCTTAGTTGACTTAGGACATCAGGAAATGAAATGAAGCTGCATAAGAAGTTCAGATGGGAAATTAGCAAAAGGTTTTTCATTGAGAGGGTGGTTGGTCACTGGAACAGATTTCCCAGGGAAGTGTTCACAGCACCAGGCTTGTTAGTTTCTGGACAAAGCTCTTAGTCAAATGATTTAGATTTAGGTACTCCTGTGAGGAGAAAGGAGTTGTATTTGATGATCCTTACAGGTCACTTTGAGCTTGCTAACTTATCTGCAAGCCTTCCATCCGCAGATGCATAAGAAAGTAAGTGTTTGATTCCTATATCTGACATATTCAATTGCTTGAAAACATACTGCCTTGAACAGACACAACAGCAGAGTCTCTAGTCAAAGATCCAGCATGTTTTTTTTGTTAAAACACTTTTCAGTCCTCTAGATCTAATGTCCACCTACTGCAGTAAAACACTGGCTTTAGCTAGTGCAATGTAGAACTGAGATGTCATGCAAGAATTATTTTTGTTATTCTGCTAATCCTTTCTTCTGAAAAAAATATCAGAACTTCAGCATGAATGGAAGTAGGCAGCACAGTAGTTTCATTCCTATATTAGTACATGTTCAGATTCAACCTTATTTCCTTATTCCACACCACTAAATTAAGTCACAAATCAATTCTGACTGAGTTCTGTGGAAGGCAGGCACTCAAGAAAACAACACTGAGGTATTAGAGTTACTTGAGGCTATTGTTTATTTTGACATGCAACTGTCATTGATTGTTGTGCGGTTTAAATACATGAAACTGGCATTTTCCAGTTCAAACTTTGCATTAGATACCTTCTGAAGTCTTAGAGGCTGCCCAGAGCTGCAAAAGAGTGAGAATATTGCTCATCATTAGCTGATACTTAAAGGTACAGATAATCTAAGGTCTGTATTTTCCACCTGTTTTAAAGACATAGTCCTTAAAACAGAAGACATCTAATGGCTGATTTTCATCAGTTCATCATACTTAATTGTATATCTAATTAAAGAAGCTAACTTTTTAGTAATATATTTTACTCAATACTGCTTAAATTCATGACAATTGAAAAGATATTTTACTAATGAAAGGCTAAATCTTGGCTGAAGTATACTTATTTGCACAAATCAAGATCAAGTGTAAGGATAAAAAGAATAAATAAATGGTAATAGTGACATTTTGATCCTGCTGTAATTACACAACATCAATATTTTATGTTGAGAGCATTTTTTTTTGCTCTGTTTAGTTATAATGTATATCATGGTTCATTTCACTCTTGTTTGTTTGTCTATCAAGTGGTGCATGAGAGAAAATGCAGGATTGTCACAGAAACCTGATTATTTTACTGGCAGAAGAAAATGCTACAGGATTTTGTTTCCTGCAAAATGCACAGCTGTATTTTATTTGGTTCTTTGTTTGTTTTTATAATTACTGAATCAAAACCATAATTGTCAGACATAATTTTTTTTAACTCTTTGAACACTTGTTCATTATATTGTAATTCTGTGGACAGAATACAGTGATTTTCAGCCAGAACAGGAAAATCTGAAATGCTTTAATATACATGAATTGTATTTGGTTAATGTGCACAAAAAAATTCACAGAAATTTCCCTTGATATTGTGACAGTTCTGCATATAATTTTAAGCCCATGATTAATTACCTGTAAGGGCTGGCTACGTGTAACTGTGGTTGTAGACCTAGATGAAATAAAAATTTAAACTTCAGGAAATGTATAGAACTGTTTCTGAGTAGCTGCATGTATTGAATATTTAATTATGAAATAATAGTGCTTTTCTGTTGTGACATGGCTTAATGGTTTCCAAAATGGATGAAACTTAGAAAGAGGCATTTTTGCTCTAAATTACTGCTAAGCATAAACAAGATTAAACAGTGCAGATAAACCATGGTGTTTACCTTGCTGTCTTTTCTTTAAAAAGGCACCAAAGCAAGTTAGATCTCATGAGATCATTATAGGAAGATGTGTGATCTTGGTGAATTTTCAGACTAACTCTTTACATGCAGACAGGCATCTCTTTGAATATTTCTGAAATGCTGTAATTCTGGTCAATAAGTTTTACTATTGTTGCAAGTTCAAATAAACCTGTTTCAGCCTAATGGAAGAAAAAAAGTGAAAAGATAATACACATTTACAACATATTATATACAAGAACAGGAAATTGAACCTGGTTTTAAAGAAAACCATCAAGAGGAAAAAAAGTAGTACCAAAAAAAAAAACTGATAATGCCAAAGCAAAATTATGTGATTCTAGAGGATACAGTCGCATTTATTTCTGAAAGAAGAAGACATTGGTTGTCTTGGGGTTCCCAATGTTTGTTTTCAAATCTGGAGAGAGATTGTCCTTTTGTTGTTTTGAAAAAATGAATGTAGAAAATGACATGTTAATTATTTCTGTAAAACAAGACATAACTCTCTACACAAGTTTCTGGCTTTGACTGCAATTAAACTAACAAAACAATTTCAAAGTTAATTCTAGACTTTTCAGCCCCATTCAGTGGATGAACGAGCAGTCAGTGAATTCTTTGCTAAATGGCAAACACTCAATGTAACATTTTAATAACTAATTTGAAGCCTTTGTTTTTAGCCTTCCTCAGTAATCAAAAAGAGAACTGCATAAATACCAGTGCCTTAAAATTTCTGCAAATATTTAACATTCATGTTTCTTTTGTAAAGTAGTTTTTAAGATCTGGAAATAAACAACTTCTTTTCTTGAGTTATTGAACAGCTGTTCTAAGGTCTTTCCAAATATGAAGCATTTGATTTTTTCCACTAAGAAAGAATGAATAGTAATGGTATGGTTTGAAAAAGTATTTCTAGTGTGTATTAAACATAAAACTTGGGATCATAAATTTTTGTTAATTTAGAATTAGATAATATTAGAAAGTGATCTTTATATCAAAAGAATGTACTGACATATTTATAAGTCTTTTGACTACTTTTGTGGGATCCCACAGTTCTTTTTCAGATTATGTATATTGCAATTTTATTTCAAAATGTATTAATACATTCTTTTGCACAATCTCATACCAAGCTATGAATAATAAAAGCTCATAGTTCAGGTCTGAAAAGGCCTTTCATTTTTAAATATACGATACTGAATTTAAAAAGGTCAGAATGCAATTAAACCTTTGACTAAGAAAGTTGATAAAACCAAGAAAGTATTTCTGAATTCTAAAGTATGAGTTTGAAATGCAGTCTCTCTCTTTTAAATGGAAAGTCATCAGAATGTTTGAAAAATTATTTTTTAGGGAGTGGAGTTAATTATGCAAGTCATTATGCAGGGTTAAAAAAGCTTCTATTCTTCAAAAGATTTGTAGCAATTTCAGAGAAATGAAAGCCAAATCCAGAAACTCAAAACTTTTCAAGCAAAATATCAACATGAACAGGATTTCCATCTTTTGGAGTTTTCTCCCAGAGTATCTGTATTCACTAAGGATATGACTTCTACCATTTTAGTTTCTCTTCATCTTCTCTTTCCTACACAGTTTTTTGTTTGTCTGTTTTTTGTTTGTCTGTTTTTTGTTTGGTTTTTTTTCAGGAGCTATAGTATAAGCTATGGTAGCAAAATTATTTCTTTATGAAAGGAACTAAATTCAGGGCCGAAAGAAAGTGATCTGCCTTCAACATGATAAATTTAGAAAGTGCTTACAATTTCTCCTTACACCTACTACAGAAAGTTGTTTTTAGTAGTAGGGAATAAAAATAACTTGAACTTTCCATAGAACTAAAATTTTTATTAGTATGTTGTAAACTAATATTTACATAGAATTCTGAACTTCTAGGATTAAGCTGGTACCTATGTCCAGCACTAAGAAAAAGGTTTTTGTTTATTTGTTTTGGTGGTGGTTTTTATTTTGTTTTTGTTGGTTGGTTGGGGTGTTGGACTATTTTGGGGGTTTTCTCTATAAAATAACATGGGTTTAAATTCTTTTTCTTTTCCTGAAAGTGCAGTTATTTTTGCTTGTTTGAAGGATAAGTTTCAAGAGAGAGAAAATACTTTTTTTTCATACCAATCAATAGAGTTGGAGGGTAGAAAAGTTTTCAGTTGCAGAGCTTTCAATTAATGTCTTCTATTTTTCATTTTTGCAGCATTGTTTTGACATTAAACCAGATGAATAAACACTGTATGTTATTCACTATGTAGTATCAAGTAAAATTAGGTAACACTTTCCAAAGTTCAAATCTCCAAATAAATTAAAAGTAATTGGATGGAGCTCATTTACCCTAAAGAATGACCCCATTATTATACTGTCAGCTTGCAATTTCT
The DNA here is from genome assembly GCA_013398995.1 of Alaudala cheleensis. Classification (NCBI taxonomy): domain Eukaryota; kingdom Metazoa; phylum Chordata; class Aves; order Passeriformes; family Alaudidae; genus Alaudala; species Alaudala cheleensis. Next base: position 94,307 of record VWYE01026891.1, read on the forward strand.
GTAATTCAAGTTGTAATTCAGGAAGCTGAGGAGTTTTAAGCTTATTGCCATCTAAGGGGGAGGTTCAGCTTTCTCTTCTACTTTCTATTTCTGAAGCATACTTGACACTGGCACTGACATTTATCAGAGCCCTGTTTGAGTAATTTTATCTCACTAACTCAGGAAAAGAAGGTGGGTGTGTTTTTTCTTGATAAGCAACATGTTCATAGTCCTGGAAACTTTGATTACATGACAATCCATGAGTGCTAATGCTGAGTGTTGGTGAAGAAGAGAGAAACAGTAGCAAAGCACAGTGAAAAATGTAAGAGTTGAGGGTTTTCAAAACTGTTGTCTTCAGCAGTGATGATCTGCTAAATTACTTTAGCTGTTCATGGATTTGCAGCCTCAGATATCTGAAAACAAAGAACAAACTGCTGTGGAAATTAAAACTTTTTAAAAACTTATTTTCAGGTAGAGACGTATCTTCTTCCACTTTTTGTTAAACTTTATTTATTATCTTCTTAGTAAAAGATGTTGAGAGAACACAAAAAAACCCTGGTAAATCCCCCAGAAGTGTTGTCATGCAGAATTAAAGCTTTTTGCAAGGTTATGTAGAAAGAGGAACGGTCATGTATCATGAGCAGACTCAGTCGGTACAGCACTGAGGAGTGTTAGTTTATATTTTAGTTAATATCTTCGTTAGTGTTTTAAGCAATAGTTCAGTTTTCTGCTGCAATTGACCTCTGTTTATCTTACCCAGAGGGCTCCTTTTTTAAAATCATTGCAGTGATCCGTTATAAGCCTGTCTCCAATACACATGTATTGGTATAACAGAAAATTGCAGTGTGGATTCAAGAAAAGGCAACTGAAAGCAGGAATTTATTAAGCCAGAAATAATGCCTAATAATTTAGAGAAACTGGAAGTATGAATTGAGGTAAAGAAGTAAAGTCTTGAAGAAGCAAATTTTAAATGCTGCCTATGGTGTAAAAAAACCCCACAATTGTATTAACAGATACTGTGTAAACTAATAGTTTGGATACTAATTTTTTTTTTTTTTAGAGGTAAGTAAAACCCTCAGTTTTCTGTGAAGACAGCAACACAGCAAACTGTGTGGCACGGTAGCAAGAAAAGCATTCAGCTGTAAACTAAAAATAGCAATATTCAGTTGCATCATCTTTAGTCAGAAGTTATTAATTAACTGCATACTGTGGTGTACTTGAAGCAAGCACAAGCCAATACTTTGCATAAACAATCGTGTTTAGACAAATGTCATTCATCAGTCTTTATGACTGTGATGTTAGTACCCAACTAATCACTATCGGAAGTGTTATCTTGGCTGATATGTTTGCAACTTTTTCTTAGAGATTGTTAAAAATTTCCATCACAAGACTGTTCTTGTACTGTTTTATAAATGCAGAATACTAAGAAATAGGCACATCTTAATTACTATGACCTGGTTTTTCTGTAATGGAAATGCCTTTAAATTTCTTGACCAATGTTATGTAGTGCTCTACATATACCCACTCTATGACCCTAGGTGATACAAAGAGAGAATAAATGCAAAATGTTTTCAGGCAAATATTAAAACAAAATTTCCATTGACTGCAATAGAATGAGATTATTATTGCCAGATGTAAATATTATTCTTCATCCTGTCCCTTTTTCTCCCTTTGATATTGCAAATTTTCCTATGATCTATTAAGGTTTTAGTTGATAATGCTCACAGGAATCAATTGTTGATCAACTGTCATAGAATCGTAGAATCATGGAATCATACAATTCTAGGTTTGAAAGAGACCTCAGTGATCATCTGATCCAACCTTTCTTGGCAAAAGCACAGTCCAGCCAAGATGGCCCAGCAACCTTTCCATCCATAAATTATAAAGGCTAAGACAGTTGGGATTTTTCAGGCTGGGACAGAGGAGGTTTTAGGATGACTTAATTGTAGCCTTTCAGCATCTGAAGGGATCTTAAAAGAGAGATGGACAGAGATTTTGCCAAGGGCGTGTAGCGACAGGACAAGGGGGAATGGCTTTAAACTGACAGCGAGTCCATGTGAATTAGATATTGGGAAGACATTCTTTACTGTGAGGCTAGTGAGGCACTGCAAAAGGTTGTCCAGAGAATTTGTGGTTTCCCTATCCCTGGAAGTGTTCTTGGCCAGGCTGAGCAAGCTGTGGTGTGGAATGTGTCCCTGCCTACAGTGAAGGGGCTGGAACCAGGTGCTCTTTAAGGTAATTTCTGACACAGACCATTCTGTGATTCTAGGATAGTGTCCCAAGTTATGAAAGTTCCAGAACTTATAAGCATCCTTTTTAACAACTGCCAATTCAAATCTCTGTCTTAAATGTAAGACAGTGTTAGTTTTGATCTAATTACATTTAACTGTATGTTAATTTTATATTTATATGCAATACATTTGTGGCTGGATTTTTTTGAAAGTCACTATATATATTGACTTTGGCATTTTATGTGACATGGCTAAGCTTAATAATCTTTCAGTTTAATAATTTACAGACTAAAATAAAGTACCAATCTGATGTCCTTCAATTAGGGCAACATTTTTTAAGGAGATGAGTAATTCTGGGTATTTCCAACTTCCATTCCATGGTACATATGGTCACAGAAAGTATTAAAACAATAGGTTTCTCAAATTTGAAAAGTCTGTGTTGATTGATACCACCACTAATAACACTAATAGCAAATACATTTATCATATTCAAATCTTACTTTTCAAAAGCACTAGGCTAGATTTAGTTCTCTGTTGAAAAAATGTCTTAATAATAGTGCAGGTCTTAGAAAAAATGTGAGATTTTAGAGATTAAAAAAGAATCTTATCAAAATCCTAATGCAAAACCCTGTTGCAAAACACCATGAAATCCCATAAAAATCATTGTAACTATTTCAGTACTTACCAACATTCTCATTGGTTGATTTATTTTGTACATTTACACTAGCATTTGTAGTGAAACACCAAGTTAATGTCACATTATTTATTAGAGGTTACTCAGTGCAGTCCCTTCTTTTTACCACTTGTGGCTCACAAGTAATGTGATTGTAAAATATAATTCTTTCTGAGGTTAGATTTTTTACACTCCTCTAGTCCTTTTCATTTAATTCATATTTATAATGTATTAATTTGATGAAATGTCTCTTTTCTCTGTGCTCAGAAAATGTACCATATTTTTTTCAGTATGGCATGTCCGTTTACTTAACAGCTGAATAATGTTTCTTAAGAAGTAAAGGTTTTCCCATAAATGTGTGAGATCGCCTTTCTTTTAACAACATTAAGTGCTGAATCTGGGACTAGTGTTGAGATGGAGCCTAAAAAAGCCTTGCGAAGAATAGTGACAGTTTACCTGATTCCTGTAGTACACAGCAGGCATATTTCATTCATTGACTCCTCTGTGGCTAATTAATAGCTGTAACTTATCCCAGGATCCTAGAAAACAGTAATGACAGTTGTGACAGTTAATTTACTGTTCTTTTTCCCCTGAATACACAATTAAAGCCATTCCTTTATTTGATACAATTTGCCATCTCTTGAAATTGTATGGAATGAAAACTCAGCCATGTATCAGAAATAACTTTAATTTAAATTTGCTAAATGACCTCTGAAAGCTAGATGAAAGATTTTCTGCTGAACGGGCTGGTGCTCCCTGCCTGTATAATGCATGTGAGAAATTAGTGTGAATGGTTCACTGTTATGGAGCAGTGCTGCTTGTAGTAAGCCTGCAGAAACAATTTTCCCCCAAGCCTCCATCTGTTCTTCAAGCCAGGGCATATGCCATCTCACTGAGCTTGAAAGTCAACTGATTTATAACTCCTGAAAAGTGCATAGATTGAAAAGAAAGGTCGACTGCTGCTATGTGACAATGATTTGCTAGGTACTTGGATAAAGACAATTCATGTTACTATGGACTCCAGAGGACACAAGTGGTGGTGTTAGCTTTGGAGATTGGTAAATTGACATGTAGGACGAAAACAAATTGTTCCTCCTTCTTCCAGATACCAGATACCTTTCTTCTTAAAGAGGAAAGTGTTTTAGAAGGTAAGTAGGTAATACAGCCAAGACTTCTTGTTATACTTGTTATATTCAGGCCGAGTGAGCTTTTCCTAGCTACAAAGGTTGTCCTCTAGAAGTGCCAGGACTTGTTCCAGTTTAAGGTACAAGCAGATACATCTGTCTTTAAAAGTGCATCTTGTTGTTTTGTCAGAAAGTTTTATTCAGTGCCACAAACATAACACTGATGAATTTTCTCTATCTACCCTGAAGGTGATTTCTGAGCCCTATCCAATTAATGGATGACTTGTTCTCTGGCCATTAGTTATCAGCCTTCCTACTTTTACCTAAATATTGCAGAGTTCTCTGGCAAGTGACAAAACAAATGGAATTGACAACATAAAAATCAATGTGTGTTTGTTTGATGTTTTCATTTCTAGTAGTCATATACTGTGACCATTCTGCTCTGAGTCTCAGATACTGAATAATGTTCTTCAACTACTGTTTCTTATCAATTCTGATTTTTAATAACATTTCAGGTAAAAAATGGCATGGAGTTAAGTGTATTTTTTATTTAAGAAATAAATGTAGAAATTATACAGTCTTTCAATATGAAAATATGGAGCAGATTTTCGCTTGAAAAACACAAAAGTGAGGTATAAAAAGTTCACATGAATAGCAGGAAGAGTCATCCTCTACAATTATGAACTTTTTGCTTCTTAAGGTATCCATAGCATCTGTTAGGAATAAAAAGGCTTTGTAGCTTTCCACAATCATCTGATTTTGTGCAGCCATGGATATCTTGACCTAGCTCACACAAAGAAGTACACTTTCTGAACAACATAAAATTCAGTGAAGAAAAGCAGAGCAGTGCAGATTAACTAGATCATAATTATACTTTTTTTTTTTTTATAAATCTAAGTCACTACCCAATATAGCTACTGGTTATTCATATATTGTGTATGCTATTGACCAACTAAAGATGATGAAAATGTTGAGCTAAGAAATTATGACAATTACATACAAATTGTAAGTACCTTATTTTGCTGTAAGAGTGTTGAAGAAATGTTAAACAGTGACAATGTTTGTGAAATGCTTATGAAATTGTAAGATGTGTAAAGAAGAATGTGAGGTGTTTAAGAAAACTTCATAGTGTATGTCTATAAATTTACAGAGAAAAGTTCACTATCACTGGAAACCTATTCAAAACCATATTCAATGAATGTGTATTCTTTGGAAATGTATTTTTTGTGGATGTCTGTTCTCAGTTATGTGACAAACACTATATATTTTGTTAGTTTTTCATTGTTTCATTTTTGTTGTCCACTATATATTAAGCATGTACATGAGGCAAATTTATCTCCTTCAGTTCCATTTCATTTCCGATACTACTTTCAAAGCATGAATTAATTCATCATCATTTCAGTATCATTTTCTCATCACTAGCCTTGATGAATGTTCCACATCAAATTCAGGTTCACATCTACTATGCTACTGAGTTCTGATTTGGCCTAAGCACTGCTCTCATTTCTCACATTGTTATTCTGTGAAATAATAGTATCTCTTTGCTAATAATACCTATTTTATTGTCCTTTTACTTTCTTCTGTCTTGGTTTTTTCATCTGTACTTCCTCTTGCTTAACAATGACAGGTTTGTTTTCATGTGAAGTTATTCACAAGCACAACTCAGCAGGACCTGGTTTAAGTAAAGAATGCCTTTTGCATATTTTTTCATGAAGTGTGTTGTTGGACAGAAATAATTTAGATTAAGATTGATAAAAAACTTCCTAAAACAGCAAGACCTAAATTTTAGACTTGTTTTTCTTTCCCTAAATTCCCTCATCCTTTGAAAGTTGTTGACAACTTGGTTTGATGAAGTATAAATTTGGCATGGAGATCTGTTCCTGCAAATATTTGAGCATGCACTTAATGCCTTGTGATTAAACCTACTGAAGTCAAACTTTTGCTTGCACTACGTAGCATTGGTGTGAGATGTATCTGCCTCTACAATGAGAAAAAGATATTTCCATCTGTTTGTGTTTGATCACAATGATGTAACTTCCTTAAGATGTGCTGGTTTCAAATTAATATTATTACATCTTTAAGACATTAAAGATCTTAAAAATTCAGCTCATTTAAAAGTGTCTGATAAAACCTCTATTAGGGTGATTGAATTATGCATTTTATGAAAAGAAAAAGACTGCGTCTTTATTTACATTTCAAATATCATTGCGAATTTTTGACAGTAGTAGTAGCATGTGGTAGTTTATCAGAGCAAAAATAAGATACTTTAAATATTTAAATGAGATAGTGCCTTTTGGCTTTCAGCTTTGCACATTAACACTGAGGAAACAGACAAGTGTGGGGAATTATAAATACTACGGTTATACTAAGTGACAGAATCTGTGGGTTGCTAGTACGCTCTACTAAAGCTTCCTTCAATAGCATGCAAAAAAAAAAAAAGTGTCTTACTTAGGTTTTAAAGCTACATAGTTTCCCTACAATGAAAAAATTTAAAGGACCTGGTAGAATTCTATATTTAGAATATCAGAGTTAAGCCCCTCAATAACCTAACTAGCACATGAGACTTAAAAATAATTAATTTAAATTTCATGCATTATTTTCAAATTACTATGATATTCCTAAATGCAGATAAATCCATGCCTTATGTAAAGAACTATTACAAAAAGATAGACAAATGAAAATTACAAATGACAGTCTTTAAAGAGATACAAATACTCAGATTAATATCTTCTCAGGTATAATAAGGTTAAAAAAGGGTGTTGCTTCCAGTGTAATTGAAACTTCAGTCTGAATGCAGAGATCTCCTTAGAAATATGGGTTCTATTTTAATGTAGTGGATCTTGTCTCATAATGAAGACCATGTGCACTGAAGTACAGTTCTGCTGTCAAAAAGTAACACAGTCAATACTGTTCTGTGCTCTTCATATCCAAACAAATTCTGCTAGGGTCAGAAGCCTGTGGTGGTACACTTCAGACCCATAAATACCTACATGAGCCTGTACTGTGAGTGCTGTTCCCATTCAGTGCTTCTAATCTTGTCCTTTCAGGCTCTTAAAAAGGCCAGTTTGAATGGGAAACCCCCACTTTGCTTCATCATTTAATAACAGCATTGGAACATTGCTGTTCTTATTATTTCTAGCGTGGTAGACAGGACCTCTGGATAAAGCCCAATACCTGAGGCAGAAACATTCCTTTTAACAAAGCTTGAGCTAGAGTGTCAATTTTGCACTTGAACTCAGGTGAATTTAGGTTTCCTTTGAGTCATTGCTTACCATGGGCTTCCACAGAGTGAAAGACAAAATGCATTAACTTACCTTAATATGATTTTTTTTGCTTAATATGTTCACAGATCAGTTAAAAAAAAAAAAAAAGCAAGAAACAACAAAACCCAAGCCACATATTAATCAGGTGAAAACTGCAGTCCTTTTTATGTCTGTTCCAAAATCTAACCTTCTGTTCCTGTGCAGCATTTTGGGTGAAACCATAAGCAACTATAAATTGATACAAAAGGGCATAGTATATCTTTGTTTGGAAATTTGTATTCCATCTTATTAAGACTACTTTACTCCATTCAGAGTCAAAATAAACTTTCCTGTGTAAATTGTTGCTGTCATACAGCTCTCGGGGATTGATTCCTTTTGAGCTCAAATAATAGTTGCCAATTTTCTAATTTAGCTGGAAATTTCTAGCTTAAGCTAGAGATGAGGAAAGCTGCATTGTTATTTTCTAGAATTAGATCTGTATTTTTTGTCTGCTTTCTGCTTTCCAGTTTTCATTCCTTATATTCTTTGATGCTTTTCTGAAGAAGGTGGGAAAATAAACTGTCTAAAACTCTACGGTAATATCACTGAATTTGTTCTATTCTTTTTTGATGAACTATAAGAAGCATATAGCCAGAGTCATGATAGTACAAACCTTCCCCAAAATGGGGGAAAAAAAATTATTTTTTTAGCTAAAGTTTATCTGATAAGGAAAAACCTTGTTCTTTTTTGAATTTATGCTTGGATTTTAAATAATCTTTTAACTTGAACTTAACTGAGAAAAAAATCCTTCACAAATTAGATCAGAAATGCTTAGCATATTATTTGTATATACTGTGATTAATTTGATCTACTATTTCTGTGGGATAATAAAAGAAGTATTCTGTCCACCTTCAATAGAAGTCCTTAAGCTATGTGTAAAAAGTGTGGAAAGATGAATTGAATACAACTTCCTGTTCCCATAGCTCCTGACATGAGTCTGTCAGTGATCTCTTGTCTCCAGACATTCACAGTAACAGAAAATAAGGTTACGTTAATGAGCTCTAATGTACAGAGTTGCAGCTAATTAAGACAATAGTTTGTTTTCAAGGGCATGGAAAGTCAAACTTACATGGATTGACCACCTCAGAAGCTGATTTAGACCATCTGACTGATGTTGCAATAAGTTGATTTCAAATGGGAATGGAATGGAATGGAATGGAATGGAATAGAATAGAATAGAATAGAATAGAATAGAATAGAATAGAATAGAATAGAATAGAATAGAATAGAATAGAATAGAATAGAATAGAATAGAATAGAATAGAATAGAATATTTCAGTGGAAAGGGACATGCCATGATAATCTAGTCCACTGCCTGACCACTTTCTCATGCATTACTTAGATAAAACTAGAAACCATCAGTAATAACAATCATGGAGAGCAGGAGCTTCAGCCCCATGCCTTTTCCCCGGGTAATTGTTTATTTATGCATTAATAATCCTAGATTATTTAGCTAGGTTTTTTAAACATAACCTAAAGTGGTGATATCATCTGTTGACTATCGGGTTAGAATAATCTTTCAAAAATACCTTTCAAGAAGTGACTTAATTTTTAGCTTTGCACTAGCTGTAATTCAAAATTCCAGTTACTGGTTAGCATTGGATTATTTGATGAAAATTTACACATTGGGACTGCAAGAATTGTGCTGCTTCTCATAATCTTATTATTTCAAAGAGGTTTGCTGCTAAGCCTTAGAATGTAAAAGTGAGTTCTCTCTAAGAGCGAAACGTTTTCTCTGCTTTAATAATTAACTCTCTACCCATGTATATTTCATTATAAAGTGGCAGCCTTTTTTACTGCTGTTATTTCTGTGAGGAAGTCAAAACTATTCCATCCTTGCACAGAGTAAAAGATGATGTGCACAAGCACATTAGAATGGTTTTTCCTAAGCTTTTATGTTTAAAACAATATTTTCATATCAGCTGAGAAATGTCTTTTGCTTATACCCACATTTTCACCTGCAGGTTATGAAATTGGTGGTATTACAGGATAAGCCTTTAATATATTATCTAGATAAAAACGACTGCCTTTTATTTTTTAAAGTGTCTGATGTGATCTGATGTTATATGAAAATTATTTGATTCAGATCTTCCATATCATGTCATACATATAAAATTTCACTAAACCAGTAGAAACTTCCATGGCCTATCTAGGACCTGCCAAGAAATATTGTGTACCTGTGTGAAATCAGTTACAGTTGCTCAGCAATAAATAGTACCTGAGTCACTTTGATGAGCATTTATTTCAGAACCCTTTAAAATACTTGGTGAGGTTGTTAAATAGTTAATGTTTGTTGTTTGCAAATTCTCATTTAAGTCAATCTATCTAAGTCACAGATTTAGTGGGCCAAATATTTTGTTCTAACTGTACTTAGTTTTTACACCTATTTATTTCTAATTTTAAATGTGTGTGAGGTTTTTTCTCATAGAAATGTTTAACCTATTCTCCAACACATGACACATTTTTATGAAGAAACCATGACAAAGCCATTTTCTAGACTACCTAAAGAAACACCTTCTAGTTAAGGTGCAGCTTATAATATCACTTACTTCCCCAGCTGCCTACAACTTTATTGATATAAGAATTTAAACAAGTTCAAACCATTCAGTCCTCCTTAGCAAAAAGTGTTTCATCTATATCCTGTCCAATGCTCATCTTAACTTTTTGTTTTGGTGTGGGCTTTTTTTAAGTTTCAATGTTGTTACCACCTAGGGATGTAATAACTATTGTTCTGTAATTTCTGGAAGGTTATTACTTTTCTTGGTCATCAGGTCTTTGGGCCAGTTGTAACTATTAATCACTGCATGAACAGTTTCTGCATCATTAACCACTCTGCGGCCCTTTCAAACTCCCACCATCTCATTTAGTTTGTGAGTTTATTCCAAAATCTTCTCTTTATTTTATTGGTTGGGTTAGTCTAGGCAAGAGAAAGCTAATTGAGAGCTAATTGCAGTCTTCTGGTACCTAAAAGAGTGTTGTGGGGGAGACAGAGCCAGACACTTTTCAGTGGTGCTCAATAGAAAGCAAAAAGGCAGCAGTCACAATTTCCACTAAAGAAAATTTCAGCTGGATAGTAGAAAAACAGTTATCCATGTTTAGGAAAGGGAACTGAATGAGGTGATCTCCAGAGGTATCTTCCAAAGTAAATTATTCTGTGATTCTGTTAAATTAGATGGTTGAGCCAATTATTTGTGTAGTTCTGCATTACCTTTCTTTTGCAAATAACATACTGCTGCTTAATGAATAAGACTTCCCTGTGCTTCTAAAACATAGGTGTTTTACTGGTAAAGAAAGTGAGGCACAAAAATAATGGTACAACTTAATTGTGTTAACAGACTTAATTAATTCTGTTTTAGTCTTAACATTCCTTTAACTTAAAAACACATCTTTACCATGCACGGTATTTATACATACATGTGTATTTTTCAGTTTATGCTTGTTACTGCTCTCTAGCCATAGCAGGTAAATTTACAGCTGCATTCATAAGATGTCTGAGATTTATGTTCATGTTCAGTTTCCCATAACTAAATGATAAATGTAAAAAAACACCTCCAGCTTTAGATCCTGCATTCAACACACTAAAACCTCTCTAAACTTGTGTCAGTTTAGTTCTTCTTGAAAGCTTTGATACTGATGTGGCTTGCTGAGGAATACCCCTTTTTCATGCAGGAAAGCCAGAAATGTTTAAAAATAGCATGATTAGTCTATTCACAATGTACAAAGTGCTTTGGGCCTCTAGATTTCATGTGATTCAAATGACTAAAAGACTTTTAACAGTACTTGTCATGTAGAATCAGGTTCTAAAAGTTACTGAAGTGGACAAGTTTATTTGTTTTCTCTTTAACTTAAAACAACTAATGAGGAAAAAAGGTATCTAATACCACACAAATCTCCTGCCAAGCTATTGAATACCAGAACCTAGAGACAATATATGGAATAGTAATTAATTTATCTGATTACTGTTTTGGTAACCATCTACTGGAACATCTTTCCAGCCTCTCAATGTATTTCTTAAGGTGTGATGAAGAATTAGCACATTGTATTCTACATATAGCCTCAGCATTTCTTATTAAAGGACAGTATTTTTCCTTTCCTTGCTGGCCACATTCTTTTTAATGCAGCCCAAGAGGCAATTTTGCTTTCCTTGTGACAGGAGCACTACTGGCTGTTCTACAACGTGGTGATCACCATAACCCTCAAGGGAGCAGGGCTGTTACTCAGCCACTCACTTCCCAACCTCTACTGGTACAGGGGGTTATTCTGTCCCAGCTGCACGGCTTTGCACTTCTTGTTGAATGCCACAATGTTTCTTCACATTTCTAAAGATTCCTTGAAATTTAAGCTGTGGTATGCATTTACTCATAGTTCTTAATGTTGGGCTTTGCCTTTCACATTTTGGGGGGATGTAAAATTGAAATATAAAATCCACATGTTCTAGGAAAGTCAGTAGTGCCTTAAGTGCTGCAACAAAAATATCTTCTCCAAGGTCCGGTGTGGGTGTGCACACATGTTCATGCACCAGTAATATCAGAAAGGCAATATGTCATTTTGTAGTTAAAGGAACAAAACATTGATTCATTGAACCTCCCATTTGTTTGTGTTTGCTGTTTTACTGTCTCTGAGTGCTTAAATATATCTATGTTCTTTCCTCCTTTTAGCACTCAGTTTATTTTGGTAATTTTAAATGGTTAATGTGAAGATGAGTTTCAAGCATAAACTATAGAAACTACACAAGTATAGAAATATCTGGAAAGCCTTAAAGATGTAGTATTGGACAAACAGATAACATCTAACATTAGAGATTCAAAAATCCTTCCAGGCCCTTGGATCTGCCTGCACTCCTTTGCCTGCAGTTTCTTTCTCTTCTAAGGCAAGACCAGGGTAAGGAATATAAATCCAAGTGCCCTTTAAGAAGGATACCTGAGCATAATTATTAAAGCTGGCAACATTTTGGCTCCTTTTACTTGTGTGTAGTATTATTTGAAGAATAACTAGCGATTTTTAAAACAGACTGCTCAAATGGAGTTACTGGGCTAGAAAATCTAGGATGAAGTAATGGTGGTATTCAGGATTTTTGAGTCTGTATGTTCTAATGATACCACTGGATTTGTGGGAAAGTTTCTGTGCTGGGATAATGTTCTGTTACTCCATTTCTGAGAATGGTGACAAACAGCATATCCTTATTAATGTTGAAACAGTCATAGTTTTGGATTATATGTTCTGTCTTTACCAAAAAATGTCCTTCATGCTAGTATGGTAACACATAAATCTTAAATTTTCATTTGCTTTTATAACAAACTAGGAAATGCCATACATCCCAATCAACAAAAACTACACTGATTCATTAATATGCTCTTTTACTACAGAAGCATATATTTTTCCTTAGGATCTGATTTGATCTAATATGCAGGATGGATAGTTCACATGAAGTAGAACTACACAAACACTTGCTGTTGCATCAGAACCAAATTAAAGAAGTTCCATCTGTTCGTTCCTATCCCATGTCACAGTTCAATGTTCCCTCAGTTGCACTTAGGTTTCATTTTATTAATCAGATCACTATTATGGTAGATCTTAAAAACAGTAAAAAATGCATTTGTGGTGGATTTGGTTTTGGTTTGGTGGGGTTTTTTCGTCTTAAATTTGTATTTCGGTCATCACAATAACCCGACAGAGATGTTTGAACTGGTACAACTGAAAGGAATGTGAGCCCTGGCAGTAGATGAGGAAGCAGAGGGAAGGAGGAAGGGAAGATATCTTAAATCCATTTTATAAATGTGTACAATTTTAAAAGATAAACTATCTAATCAGTGGTCTCTAGGAGCATTGCATGAAGAGTATTTTGGTTTATATCTTTATAATCTGTGTTTTTTTATAGTGGCCTCGTTATATCAGATCATCTCATAAATGTTCATTGGTTTATTTTATACAGTTTATGCTATTAAACCTGTCTTGCAGATAAAGAGAAAGGTCACAGGGGGAGACCTTGTATTAGATTTCTAACTGTAACCTAATCCTGATAATTATTTTAATAATTTAGTGTTAATTAGAAGCTGGTGACTTTATTCTAAGGTGTGACTGTTCAGATTACCTAATTTTATTTGTTTTTTCTGTTCAGCTCCTGCTGATTTATGCAATTTTTATGAGAGCTCTGATTGAAAGACTTTAGAAACTGTTCTTCAAATCTTTAAAGTAAATGCTTTAAAATTGCTGAGAATCAAACTATACTATTTCAGTAAAATGAAAAAAATATTTCAGTTAAAAATATAGAAAATGTAGTTTCCAGATAGAAATCAAACCAAACCAAACCCTCTTTATTCTTCTGCTTGGCAATTCTACATATCAAATCCAGGTCTGAAGTATGGTTCCTGGAATACAAGGAGTAGACATAAAAAATTTTAAAGTAAAATACTCTGTGGCCTTAGATGTTCTGGTTTTTTCAAGAGGCAGAAAGGGGGCATCCAGAGCCCTCCAAAGCATCTTTCAATTATTCTTTCTTTTCCTGAAGTTTTTCTTTCTTAGCAAGAACATGTCTTTCAGCCTCTTTAGCCAAAGAATCAAAGGTTTTGTAGACACCAAACTGCTAATAAATTTACACCATGTATCTTCTCTGATAAGACCTTTCCATAGAATGTGTTCATCATCCCTGTTGAAAGGAGGAAGGTTGATTCTCTAGCTAAAATCTTCATAACATCTTTGTAAAAAATGAAAAGATCACATTTTAGATTGTGTAGCAAATGTAACAAGTACTCAGTGATTCAACTGCACAGCTGTCCTGTAATTTTTGACTACAGTATTTATCTGCTTGCCTGTATTTTTGTGATCCTAAGGATAAATACATAATATTTTCTATCCCACTCTGTGCAGTGCAGAAACAAACTGAAAGTCCTCTAGAATGAAAGTAAACAAGTTTCTTTTGTAATGCCTTATTTAACTATTTGTAACTTCATTCTAGCATCCTGAATGTTATAGATAAGTTTTGAAGAAAAAATTGTATTTCTGCAGAGATGAATACAGGGTTATCTTATTTAAGGAAAAAAACAAAACAAAAACAAACAAACAAAAACCACCCCAAACTAAAACCTCCTACCTTTTAATAAGGAAAAAAAAATCAAAACCCAAAGTTGAATGTTTCCATCTCTATTAAAAGACTATTGTTATATCCTAAACTTTTCATAGAGCTGTGAAACCTTATGCACTGATATGTATTGAATAAAACACCTTTCAGTACACAGCTATTGTTCATGCCTTTTACTGTTTTGAAGCCTAATCTTATTCTGATGATAACAGTAGGAATGTTTTGCTTTTTTATTTCAATAGAGTCAAGAACCAGTACATCTGTTTATGACTAGTTATTCTCAGTTGCTTGCATTTTAGTAAGAAATGGAAATATGTTATGTACATGATTTGTGTCTTGAATCGTGCTGGAGGTGGCCAACTCAAAATTAAGTGTTCTGCTCTAACTAGAACTCTGACATTGATCTAAGATTAATCACTATTCCTTGTATAAGGTCAGTGAAGTGCATTGCTATATGGAAACCCCAAGGAAAATGAGCTAGAAAAAAATCTGATATTAGTATATGACAAAAAATAACTGATACAAAATCTAGTTTTTTCTGGAACACAAAGTAAACAGTACAGTACTGTGTTTATGCAACCAGAGGGCTACTTAAAAGTATGGGTCATAAATAGGATCCCATGAAATATGTGGTTTGAGGGAACAGTTTATCTAGAATACTTGGAGCTGAGAAGAGACCCAAATAATTAAACATACATCTAAATATTTATGTAAAAGTGCATATTTATACAAAATACATTAATATATACAGATAGAAAAATATTAAAATACAGATAATTATATAAAAATATGTATTCTATAGCTACCTCAGAATATCATCTCTATTCTGTTTTTTAGACAAGGCTGCATGCTTTCAGTTGGCTGAACCTATTTAAGAAATATTACAGAATAATGAAGTTATCTAAATTTTATTTTACCCTAGTCTTTGTTAATAAACTTAATAGAAAGGCTTTTAATAGCAACTGAACCATTAAATTGCACAAATATTCAGTTGCTACACAGTGGTAGGAAAAAAAAGCAGTAGAGTAAAAGTGAATCTATCATACACATAAAGAAAAACTATATTGAGACAGTAGAAACTTTCTTAACAAGCTGACATCCATTGCAGCAGAATTTCAAAATTTGGTGATAAGGGGGTTGGTTGTATAACTTATAACGAGTGTCTCGTCTTTCTGAGCAAAGTTAAGTGTAAGGGCGTACACAGGAAGAATCCTTTAACTTCACAGAAAGATGGATAGGTTTAAGATGCTCTTTTCCAAAGTGTTCACAAGCAGTGCCAAGATTTTTTGTTTAATGGTTACTGTTTGAATGGAATATGCAAATCCCACCCCACACTACCCTAGTTTTTCTGTATATTGCATGGGAGAGGTGCAATTATTAATTCTTCATATTTTGATGGCTTTTGATGCAGAAAATGGTTAAAATATGTGGGTGGAACATTGTAGTGAAAAATCTATATGGAATACGTTATAAAAAATGATCATTCATCAGTATTTTTTACCTTATTCCATATTGCTATAATGTAACAATTTATGTATTATGCAATGAGCTAAATTATTTTCTTCCACTTACCCTTTTAGTTTTAGTGGAATATGTTCTTACATGCACTGATATAAAAAAATTAAAGTGTTTTTTCTCTAGTAATTTGACAAAACATCAGTCAAATATGGAGGATAAAGTCCTAAAATCTAAGGTAAATAGTAATGAGTGACATAAGTCTCACTGAACTGAGAAGCATCTCTTTTACCTATTTCCTTTACAAAAAAAGTTACTGAAGAGACATGCTATAGAAGTATCAGAAATTTGTTTCCTTCTACTGATCAGCAAAAATGAACCCAAGGAAAGTAGCACCACTTCTCTGAACTGCCTGTCTCAATTGTTAAATATTTTGCATATAAAGATAAGGGGTTTATTCAGCATGGCTTGCTGAAGGCAAGAGATGATCCTGCAATCTCCTTCGGTTTCCAGTGATTACATCAGAATACAAATACCCATACAGAGTGTTTGTGGCATCACACCAAGATTTACCCAAAGGGATGAAAAAGGGATGAAACAGGAGTGCACCAGCTACCATCACAAAACTTTACATTTGTCCTATTTGCTTCCCTGATTTCCATTTGTCCTAGAGTAATCGGGAAGCCTGAGAGGACAAAAACTTCCCTGTTACTAGACGCCTTTATGTTGCACCCAGCTGAATATTGTTACTTTAAAAGTATTTGCTATTCCAATTACAACAATGCTGTTTTTTCAGCATCTGGGAAAGCTTCTTCAGCATGGACTGTAAGGGTTGGCAGGGAAATGGTTGCTATGGAACTATTTTCTGAGCTGGCATGGCAGAGCAACATTTGGCAGGATTTAATTTGCATCTCTTCCATGCTGTAATTTCTTCAGGAGGATCTGACAGTAGACTTCACCAGTCACCCAGAAAGCAAAGCTCTGCACTGAAAGTAGCTGTTTCCCCAGAAATAGTACAAGTGTCAACCCTCCCACCCCCACATTTAGCAAGATTTCTAAATCAGTGAAGATCAATCTATAACATTATTTGTGATTTAGTAATTATCCCATTTATTAGTTAGGATATCTATCAGAATTGCTATCAGGATTAGTAAATCCTCAGCTTAATTTCTTTTTCATGAAGGTGTTAGACTGATTAAGAAGAAAAGCTGTTATGTCAATTACAAGAATTAACAATTACTAACTGAAGACTCTAAGTGTGGAACACTTGGACTTGCCATTTCTCCTACATCTGTAGAGACCAATGTATAATAAATATTTTGTCTTTATCTTCCCTTGAAATTAAGTTTAATATTGCGAAATTAGTTTTATGATAATTTGAAGAGACTTTCCTCTTAAATATTTAGTTAATCTATAGTTTATTATTATGATTAATATTTTTTACTAAAAGTGGTAGTTGAATAAAATATTTGCATGAATAAAATACCATTGCATAGCTGCTGTATTAAGTTAAATGCTCTGGAAACAAGAAATTGTAGCAAGAAAAACTAGTGTAACATTGCATAAGAGGATTATAATTTCAAAATTAAATATTAACAGAACTTCAGTCTTGTATGCTATGCCATGCTCTATTTATATGTTATTATCGTCTCAATCAACAACAACAAAAAATCAATCCATAATCATTATACAAGAAGGGCTGGTTTGGGGATTGTACAAGTGAGAATTTCATTCCTGACCAGAGGTATGTGGCAACTTAAGTAATAATTCTTGTTATTCGACACTTAGTGTGCCTCTGAGACTTCTTACCGAAATATTGCTAAATATGTTAAAAAGTTAACTAGACCGTCGTGCCAGAGCTGCGGTCTGGCAGAACTGCTGTTTCCCCACCTAACAGGGTCGGTGCTTTGGCAGCGGGCAGCCTGTGCGGGCCGGCCGGAGCGGCCGAGCCGGCGCCATCGGGCGGCTCCCGGGCACTGCGGCCGCGCCGCGCCCGGGGCTGGGCGCTGGGCGAGCCAGTGACAGGAACGCCGAGAAAAAGGCCCCGTCTTTGAGTTCCAGAATAGGCGAGACCTGGGTCCTGCTCTGGGGAGGGTGCTCCCGAAGTGCAGTGTGAGGAGAGGTCTATTTGCCTGGCGGTACTGCCTGCCCCTTTGTTCCCTGTGTCCTTGGCAAGGGCTGAAAGAGCTGGGCGTGTAATACTTGGGCCCTGCTGTGCCACTTAAAGAAATAATAAGCCATTGTCTTCATTAAGCAAGCCTTGTTTTAGCAAACAGAACTCAAATACTAAAAAGGGAACATTTTTAAGGGGGGAGAATCAGAGACAGGGATGCTTTACAAAATTCCCTAGAGAAGCTGCTTTGTTTCCACTATTTTATTGCTACTCGCTGAGAAGATTCATATTCAAATAGGTTGGGGTTGTGAATCGGTCGTTTGCACATTCTCATGCACCCAGGAAGGCTATGATTATGGCTAATTACAATGACGAATGGAATCCTAACAAGAGTGCTCAATCAGATTGCTGTTCATGCATGAAGCAGCGCAGACCAGCCAATGGAGGTGTGATTTTGGTAATTACAAACAATGGGGGCTACGTTGAAACAAAACCTCCGTAAATCTGCTCGAGACAAAATAAGGTCTAATTAATCACTTTAAGTTTTGAATTCTCCAGATGATCTGCATGCTCAGTTCTCTTTAGCATTCTTTTAATAGACTTAGTCTAAAGAGTAAGAATGCATCCCCATTCGCTCATATTTTCACTGCATAAAATGCAACTGTTTCAAAATATTCCGACTTTCCTTTTGTGATGATCGTGTTACAACCTGTTTTTCAGGAAAGTAGATAGAATGTTAGAAAAATAAACATACTGTTGTTTGCCTTGCTAGCAATGCCATTATCTATGTTGAGAAAAGCAATGAACTTTCTTTATGTTGTCTTATTAGTGACTTAATTCCCAAACTTAATTTTATGGAAGTAAATGGGATTTTTGACTTTGCCTCCAAAGACTGCAGATTTTAAATTTACCCTTATAAAATTGTACTTGGGCTAATGTAAACAAATGGCTGAAATGTCATACCTTTTTTATTACCTTATTTTTTAAATGAAATATTAGCAGCATATACATAAAGTCAAATAAAGGCTAGTCTTTTGGCAATGAAACATTGAGAATAGGTCAGTTTTTCTTTGTGTATTAGTATTCATTCCAGATTTTGTTTTGGACATTTTATTATGTGAGCCAATATTTTCATAGTATAAAATCCTTAGATTAATTTGTCCATAAATAAGTACTATAATTAATATAATAGCCTGGTTTCAGTACTCTAGGGAACATTTGAGGGACTATTTTTTTCTTGTCCATTCAGTTGGTGTGATGGTATCACATGTCTGTGTGACTTCAGTGAACTATTGTATTGACATAGACATGTTTTAAGTATGACAGCATGACATATTCAGAAAACCTATAGAATAAAATCCCATTTACTGAGCTGCCATGTGAAAAAACACAAACCATAAAGTAAAGAGCAATTGTTTTGGACTACTGATGTTTGTATGTTCATCTTCTTTAGTTTTATTGGGTTTTAGTCTGTCATTTAAACAAGTCAGCGCTTTATCTGAAGGCCCTTTTCTTATTAGAAGGATATTTCAGTATACAAAATACATAATTGTTGCCAAAAATTTTGTTGGAATTGATATACCAGATCAGATTTTTACTAGATACATCAGGTTTTGGCTAGAGAGTTTTAAGCACTGGTATTTTGTGAGATCTCAGTGTTAAGCTAAGGGTTGTATTAGTGCTTACTTCACATGATCTTATAGTTTGTCACTAATAGTAAAACTTGGAATCTTCTGTCAGCCTGATACCACAAAATTATGCATTGCCCAAGTTGCTGTACATCTTTCGTTATCAGTTGGTTTAAAACATATGATTATAATTGTGTGATTTGGCTGTGTGGAGGCCTTGGTGGCAATTCATAGAAACTTTTTGGTGTGTCTGGTAGGGATTCTGTCATATTAGGAATTGTGTAGGATCCAGCTGTGCACAAACCTCTCATTAAGGTTCATGGAACAACTACTTTCAACCATAACCAGATTTGTAGACTTCTCTGGAGAAAGCATGATCCATAGTACCTCATGAAATGATGAGCCAACAAAATAGCTCACTACTGCCATAGTGATAATTTGTCCCTGCTGGCTCCTGTAGTTTCCCTTGGGTAAGTTCAAGTGCTCAGCTAAGCCTGAGGTGAGTGCTGCTCCCCTCCCTGTGTTGGTGGATGTTCTGTTGGTTTGGTGGGCTGAATCACGCAGCAAGGGATAAGGGAAGACCAGAGCAAGCAGGACAGAAAGATAGTGCAAATTCAAACACGGAGGAAGAGAGGAAGTGAGACCTCGTTGAGTGTGTCACGCAGCCAGATTGTTTTAGTCATCTTTTGAAATTATGTTCATGCGGGCCTTGATTGTATTTAGTCATTTTGCTTCAGTTCTCTCTATTAACGTAATTGTTCTGGGAGTGTCTCAAAAGCTTTTTACCTCCTTTGATTGAATCTAATGTGTCTTAAATTGTGGCTGCCCGCTCCGCGTGGGGCTCAGCCACAAAGCGCAGGGATTTTCAGGCTCCGAGTTCCAGCCGCCGACACTCCCTTCAGTCAGAGGGGAAATGAGAAACGAGACGGGTTCTTGTCCAGAAGATCTGAGAGTCTGTTTATTGATGGGTAGCCCTCAGATGCCACGCAGGGCAAGAACCCTAACAAGGGTGAGACAGCAGGTTTTATAGGGTACATATAGGGCGTGGTTTACAGTCAGGCTCCAATTACCACAGGAGCAGGAACTGCACCTCCCATCCCCTCAGCTTGGGGAGGAGGCAGTATGCCTCATTAAATACTTGTGCTTTTGTATGGAAAGTCTTTGTTTAATCTTGTCCTTCCATTTTCCAGTAGTCCATCAAAGCCATCTAGGATCATATGCCAAACACCTGGCTAATCTTAAATGCAATTAGATAACCCAGTTGATAGCTTAGTCTCATGCACCATATTTATCTAACAAAAAGTGGAATTAGTCACTTTGCCTAGCTGCAGTTTATCACTTGATGTAATATAAATTAGGAACTTACTTGAATATGGCCATGATTTTAACTTGAAAATCTTACAAAAAGCTCTGCATGTGATGCACATACAGTAACCTCATCTGTGAATTTATCCACTGGTGAGATCAGTTACTTTTGTCCCTGCTTCTGTGCATCTTCAAATCATTACTTCTTATTTTGAGAAAAAACAGGACTAAAAGGAGTATTTAAAACTTTTCTCTCTATGAAAGGAATCTCTGTCTTTCACTGACAGGATATCTTCACCAAGATAGGAAGAAAGAATCATACATCAAAAATTTGTCCAACAACCGAGGCAGGTAGGAATAAGGGTTTTGTGCTGTTAGATAGACATAGCTATATTCCAATGGATTAAAATATTTTCTAGCCTCAATAGGTTGTGAAATTTATAATAAAAACATATACAAAGTATTTTAAATGCATTTTACTTAGTTTATAGAAGATCATTTTTTTTAAAGTATCAGTAGTCATAAAGGATATTACAATTGGAGAGATAATAAAATTAAGACTAGTGTATTTGCATTACTAGTCTATTAATTAGAATTTATTTAAAATAAGAAATATGTATCATAGAATATGTAGTGGTATGGTGCAATATAAAGCTTTAATTGGCATTAATTTCTGGTGACTTACATATCACCTATAAGACCTTTATTTTCTTAATGTTTTTTCACTGAGGTAGAGAAGGAAAAGCTTTATAGTTCTTTATCTTACCAATAAATGAATTTAGCAAAAAAAGCTTACGTAAGACATTACTTGGAGTAAGCATAAAGAAAGTCTGATTTCATTTGTTTTGTGTATTACTATACCACAAAAGTGAGCCATATTCTGCTGTATGAAATTACTCCAGATATGAACTAGAATCCAGAAAAGAAAAAAATCTACAGATTGCTTTAGCTAGGCACTCTTAGTTAATTTATTCTGCTTGTCAGAAACTTTTGGGACATATGAAACTCAGCTGGTCTCATGGCATCTCTGACAACTTATTCCCACAAGATTCAGCTGGCATATTTCATTTTTGGAACAGGAGACACTTAATTGTCAAAGTATTATGAAAACCATACTGAGATTAGAACAGTATCCAGGGAGCAGTATCAGTGTGCTATCTGCCTGTCTCTGTGGCACTTAGGATATGAGGAATAAGGGACCCTAACAGCTCTGTAGGTTAGTGAGTATTATTCATGTATGTAAAGCAGCATATGAAAGATATTCTACAGGTAATGAATGAGTCATTACATGTTTGATGTTGCCAACCATTTACTTCATAATTTTCTCAGTCTTACAGTAAAATTATTTTTACTCTTAATTTCAGTCTAATACCAATGCCACCTTTTTTGGTTTTGCTGGGACTTATTATGCTTTTGTTTCCTTTTACTTGACGTATTTGCAAATTTTAGTGAGAGTTAAAATATTACAAAGTTGGAAGGAATTGCAAAAAAGCCTCAGATAAGAAAAGTTAGACAAGTTTCTCAGCTGGAATGTAAGAAATTGATCAAATTTGACACCAAAAAGTTACAGAGAGTATTAATAAAAGTTACTTATGGAGATACTCACTTCATTCTTGAGAATTTCTTTTTCTGTGATGTTGGTGGGAGTTTGTGCTTATCTTACATAAAACTTCCTTTTAAAAGGCTGACAATGGCAGTTGAGTGGAAGATGGTTGTGGGATACTGGTATGATGGAAATAAAATGCAATTGCATATTCACTAATGTATGCATTAGGGAATTTAGTAGAGACAGGAAATGTAACTTTGTGCAAGGCATTGAAAACATGTAATCTTATTATTCCATAGTTCTAGTCACCTGTGTTCAAGAAAGATTAATTTAAACAAGTGTAGAGAACCTCAAGGATGACTAGAAGAATAAAATATCAGTTAGAGAGAGAGAGAGACTTATAGAGACAAGAGGTGTATTTAGCTGAGGCAAACAAAACTTGAGAAGGAAATATGGCCACTCTGAATAAATGCATGGTTATAAATTGTGACTAGAAATTGTGTCAGTAGGGAAAGTCTGGAATAATCTTCAAAACTGTGTGGCAGCAGTCACTTGAAAGGCTTATGGAAGAATTGTATGTCAAAATTGTAATTCCTGGAGATAACAAATTCTGTTAGATAATAAATTATTTTGTGTATGTCTTCATAACTATGATTTTCTCAAAGGGTACTAAAATAAGACCTTCTTGTTTGCACTGTATTTATTCAGTTCTTCAGAATTTCTTTTTCTTGACAGTAGGAGGGCAAAACAAAAAGCTTTTGGACTAGAAATATTCTTTCTCTTGTTTTATTTCTTTTTTTTTTATTTTATCCATTTGAAGTATTCAGCATTGCTATAATTAACAGTAAGTTATCGGGACGGGTCTTCTCCAGAAGTTCAACCTTTGTTTGTAACATGGAAACCCTGATTTTCCCCATAATTTTGTTTTTGAAAATATTTATCAGCTAGACAAAGTGGAAATGGGAAAAGTTATATTTTACTACAGAAGTGAGAACGGCAAAATGGAATTTCACTGACTAATACTCAATTTTATTAGGTAATTTTGAATTTTTATTTGATTTAGCAGCTTATCACATACAGACTTATATGTCTACAAAAATTTGAGTTAGGACAGGAACTAAGTAGAAAAGCTCAGTTCTCCAAGTACTTTGACATGTGATTATTTGGTAATCTTTCTAGTTTTAAAGTTTGATCTATGATCCATTAATTTATAGTCATTTACCATGAAATGTGTATTGGAATGCCATAAACTATCAATTTCAAGTGTATGAAATAATTAATATGCTATTACTATAAAGGACTTTGTTTATCCTTTACATAGTACTATTACAGGAACCTATTTGAATGTTTTTCACAACATATTCTGTGGGAGCTTTATTCAGCAAACACAGTTGCAATCTTCAGGCAAAACCAACTGAAATATTTGTTTGTAATTAGGTGTAAGCTGTTGTCAGCTTCTCTGTTTAGGACTTCATGTATAGTGTTTGCATTATGACTGTGGAACAACAGTGTTCCTTTCTGAAGAGTTTGAAAGGAGGGAAATAGGAAAGGCAAATAACTGGTTTCTTGCTCCTGAAAGAGAACCCAGCTGGAACTGATACTGTCTGATTGCTGGGTAACCTACGGCTGCTCCAGTAAGAATATCTTACTGCAAGCATTCCTCTGGGCACTGTTGTCTCAGGAATTAGTAGAAATGCAATCTAAACATGAGTACTGAAAAATATCTTAGTTCTGCTGGAAGTTTTACAGAACATACTTACGATTGTTTGGATTTTATTATCATTGTATATTTATACGTTTTAATTGAGATCTATGTCAGCTACATGTGCCAAATCAGTTGTGAGAAGCAATAGTGCCATGTAAAAGAACACGGGTATGGCTTAATTAAGACAGTTAAAGTTAATGAGTTAAAGAACTCTTTAAGATAGTTCTAAAATATTTTTAATAATTACCTGGAACTGTAACATGACAGTAAAGACTACCTTAGTAATCAGGTAATCTACTACTATATAGTCTAGAAGCTAAAATAATACATTAAAATCAAACCCAGAATTGTGTATTGTTTTTCTAAGAACATTTTAATGAAATACTTTTAAGTCACAAACTTGCTTTGATATTTAATATCATTTTGTGGTTGGGGTTTTTTTCTTCATCCTGTTCAATATCTCTTACTGAAAGTTCTGAGAAGATCTTGCCATGAAAATTAACTTTTTAACTGGAGACAGGTCTTATTGACTGGTAAGTGAGAAGAAAGCAGACATCTACTAGTAAAATACCTTTGTATTTCACTTTTAAAACAGGAATTTTCTAGAAGTAGCTACAAAACACTTTCCATGCAACTTGGAAAAATTTGTAGTACAAGTCTGATAGTGTATTCAAACATTAAGCCAATAGATTAAGATAATTGACATTATGATAATGATCATAACATAGAGAATTATACTATTCTAAAAGCAGGCTTAAATAGAGACACTTTGAAATCATGTGTGCACAATGGATTTTATAATGTCTATATAATTCTTTTTAAAATGTGTGCTCTTTAGTGGAAACTGAGGAGGCCAGAATGCTTTCAGTGAGCTATAACATAGTGAAGGAGTAAATATCTGACAGGAGAATAGATTTTTAAAAGTAGCGGTGTGCAGCAACAAGAATCCTTCACTGCCTACTCTTCATGATACTGCCTGTAGAAAGTTAGCAATGCAAAAAAAACCCTCTTGAAATCAGACTGAGCATTGTAGGGATGCTTCTAATGCCTTTCTGTGATAAATACAGCTGTATAAAACAAGACTTGCTTCATATTGCAGTATTGTACACATGTAATAGTTCAATATCAAGTGAGAGATTTTTTGTTGCATACTTAAATTTTTCTCCGAAGTGGTATCATATTGTTTTTTGAAAAGTCTTATGGTTCTTACAAAACAGGCTTTATTTATCTTAAGTAGGGATATTCTTAATGGCTAAAACAGTTTCCAATAATACTTCTACTTTCGAGATAACATTATTTATAATAATAAAAGCTTTCTTCTGGAAATTAAAAAACCCATCTATTAAGTGTTACTGTTAATGACTTTTGCAGTAAATTCAGTATTCCAACTTCATTAATTTCTCCATTATTTTTTCCATAAGTTCTTCTCTAGTATTTTTCTTTCATTTTGTAATTAGCTTCAGAGTGTATGGTAATGTGTATGGTAAACAAGAGATTTCAGAGTGTATGGTAAACAAGAGATGCTTGTGTTTTCCATTAGGGAGAAAAGTAAGTTTCCTTGGTAGTCTGATTCTACAATCACTGCTTGGTATCTTAAAGTTACTTTGACATGTAAATAGATGTAATTTGCCTAGTTGTAGGGTTAATAACTATTTTATTTCTACTACTAAATTATATGGAAAAAGAATTGACCTTCTCTTTTTAATTTTTTACATTCAGTTCATATATTTGATTGACAAATATACATGTCACTTCAAACTGAATTTCAGACCTTTTACTGAAGTTGATAAAAAGCCTTCTGTTCATTTTTAATAAGCACAATCCCAGTCCCAAATGAGAACAGAAAAGATTACACTTGAATTTAGTGAATATTAAAAATATAGATTCAGAGTTGTTACCCAAAATAGTTTTAAAATTCCAGTGATCATATTCTCCTTTCAATTCAGAGTCCAAGAAAACTTTAAATACCCTATTATTCATAAGAACAAGACCCTATTATGCTCAGTCAAAGGTCTGTGTGTCTCATGTCTAAAGGGGATTGGCATGCAACAGTTGGGGAAAGTATAATCAACAAGGTAAATATTTCATCTGTATTCTCCAATATACCCTTCCAGTTTCCAGCTCTCAGTAGCTTAGCAGCTTTCCAGTTGGGATGTTGAATAAAAACTTTGCATTTAGGGAGACTGGATGGACCTTCTCTAATCCTCTTAAATGTATTAATTGATCTCTACAATATACTTTTTCAATAAACTCTGCTGTTTCCTTATGCATTTTATGAAAAAAAAATCTTCTTTGGTCTTAAATTTACTACTGATTGTTTATTTTTTCCCTTGTACTGTGAAAAAGAAAATTGAAGTGTTGTTATCGGTTCACACTTCCATTGTTCATGGTTCTGATGTATGCTGTTCAGTCATCACTTTATCTAAAGAGAACAGTTATAGCCTGCTTAGTTTTTTCCCTCATGTGTATTACTCTGCCTTCACTGATAATGAACTTAATCTATCATGCTATCACCATTTTCTAGTTATTTTTTAAATATACTTAACAGCATGGGCCAGCACAAAACCCTTTGGAATCATGCTAGTAACTTCTCCACATTACAGAACCTGAATACTCAGTTCCATCCCTCATTACTGTACTTCAACAAGTTACTACTATATTAAAGAACTTTCCTTGATATTCTGTTGCTCTTTAGTCTCTACAAGAATCTTTTGATGGATTTGGCACTTTATGTCTGCAATTTCAGACACCTAGCTGTGCTAAATATCCTTTGGAAGCATCTTCTGTAGACAACAGAATAAGAGGAAATTTCCCCTGGGAAAAACTCAAGCTATCATCATCTTAGCAAACAGTAAGGTGCAATAGAAGCAGGTCTGTAAAACAGTCAGTCATGGTAACTTTGCACCATACCATATAGGTTATGGGAGATTTGTGTCTCGCTATCTGTGCTTGGATTTCATGCATTGAATACCCACTGGCAGTTGGAATAGGCTAAGCTAGCCCTTGGAGCACATCTTTTGATTTAGCTTTATCTGAATGGCATCCAATTCAAGCGCTCCAAGATCACTTTTTGTTACTAGTGGGGATAGTAGGGAGATTTGCTTCAAAAGAAACATAATTCCCCTAGCTAATGCACTAACATAGACCTTTCTCAAATGGAATAAGCTAGACTCCCATTCAGAATCACCCCCAGAATCACACCCTGTCTCTTCTGTAACTCTTCACTCCAGAGGTATTAAAGTAGGGTTTCACTGGTAGGAATGCACCATTTTATCAAAGGTTTCTATAAATACCAATACAAACACAGAACCATCCATGTTCTTGCAGTAGATGCTTGCTGTCTGGCTTTTAAGATGTTTTGAATCCTTCCAATTAAATCATATTTACATGTGTATCCATTAATTTTATGATCCATTTTACCTACTTGAGTGCTATCTTATCTGCCATGTTCTGTCCTATTGCTCTCCATATTTGCTTATGTGATTGGATGCACCGTACTGTAAGAGATAAAGTCAATATAGCTACAAAATTGCTGTAAGATAAATTGTTGTAAGTAGCTTTGAATAAATAAATTATTATTAAATGTAGCATTTAAACCTTTAGAGCTTCTGATGTATCTTCATAGTTACCATCTACTTCACAGTATTTTTTCCTTTAATATCTAACAGAAGCCCTCCAACAGCAAGGCTCATAGTTTGAACTTTGATAGTGTCCCTCACTGATTTTCTTCCTTCCACCACATTTCCAGGGAACCTATTTTTTCAATCTCTCACTGATCCCAATATTTTGGAAGGATGCAATTTTCAAGCAGAGACAAAAATTTTCAAGTTCAGTACTTATAATCTCTAGTGCGTCTGAAGAGCTTCCCCCAGCCAAATCAACAAATAAGGCAAAGAAAGCAAAAAACTGCTTTATGTTTCTATGCTGCTTTATTTCTTTGAATAAGCATTGTTCCTAACATACAGGAGCTTCATGAGCCTGTGAATAAGTTACATCCCTCCTTACTGAATCCTCTCCATTGTCCAAAGTTCTGCAGTAATTTTATCTCTATTTGTAGTATTTTGAATATGTCTTTTACCTAAGAGGAATATATGATCTTCAGCTTAAATATTAGAACTCGTACAATGATGAAACACATATTGTATTTAAGTAGCATGTCTTCAATGCTTATGAAAACATTTAAGTAAATAGAATATTGTTGTCTGGCATTTTAGTGCAGAACGTAATTTTTGTTCCAAAATACCCATACAGTAGGTGACTGCTTGTCACTGCTACAAGGAGATTTAGCAATTAGAAACTACTGAAGCAAGATTTTTTCTTAAACATGTGTGGTAATTAAGTTTTAGGGAAAAAAATTTAAATGTCCTAAATTCTTGCTAATCTTTTGGCAGAAATGGTTGAAAGTTTGAGTTAGAATTTGCTACATTACCCATAATGATATGACTAAGGAAAAAGTGATATTGTGTATCTGGCAGATTGGCAGCAAACTAGGAGACAACTCTGTATTCCATGGGGACATAAGCACTAAAAAGGGTTCTTTTACTCTGAGAGTACTATTGTACAGGCTGAGATAGATACTCATACTGGGCTATTATAAAACAAAATTATACTTTATGATTGGAGGTGACCTCTAAAGTTTATTTGGTCCAAACCCCCATGCATGAAAAACTTGGATCGGGTAGCTCAGAGCTGTGCCCAGATGAGTTCCTTTAAAATTTCCCTGTATCGAGATTCTGTAACCTTCATGGAAAACACACGTTTTTGCTGTCCTTCTGCCGTGCTTGCTTGACTTTGAAGAAGGTGACATGTTTTGAAGGGTCTGTCGAGCCCTTTTGGTCCTCTTTGTCCTGCATGGGAATCTTTTCATTCTATTGTATTCTTACTAAAACTTTGGCACACAGTTCTAATGACAACAACCTAATGTTAATACGACACTTGAGGAGGTTAGATTTTTTTATTTCCCTAAATACCTTGATGAATACAATATGGAAAGCAAAGCCTTGGTATTAGTTTCCCTGAAGCATTATTTCTTTGCCCAATTTCTCATCTGTACAGTAGCACTGCTTCTGCACCATATATACTAAATACTGAAACTGTTCTACTAGAAAAAAGGAGGACTGGCCAGAACCTGTTATAATTTCAGTTCTGATTCAACCAGAACCAGTGAGAAGAAAGAGAAACCTCTCTGCTGAAATGTAGAATTTTCTGAAAATTTCTTCTTGTAGTTGCAAATGGACCAAAACAGTGAAGCACAGGGTATCCCGCATTCATAACTCTCCAACATACTTTGTAAGGGATTGACTTCTGTCTTTTGTTGTATTATTAAATTAATGATTGAATACGTTTTCAGTAAGAGATGAAAGAATGATAATTCAGTTGTTTCAATCTCTTTCTTGGAACATTATTTGATGAGCTCCATGCATTAATTATGCATTTATGACTAAATAGCTACTATTTTAATTTTTTTTCTTAATTTCACAGCCTTTGCTGTTTTTTTGCAACAGAAAGAGCAGAAGCTCCCACTCAGTTTTTGCATATACCGTCCATTATTTCATGTACTTCCAATATAACAATCTCTATTCATCATCATTTTGAAATGGTCAGTTTTTAGTTTCTCAGGCTTTTTTTCTAAACCCTTAACCTATATCACTATTTCACTATCTCTGAACTTTTTAACCTTGAGGTTTCATTGGAAGGGAAGTAATCATTACTTCCTACAATATTCTGGATTTTTTGCATTATATTTTTTTCTCTGATTTTCATTCTATTCCGTGTTTTCCAAATTCTAACCTTTTGTTTGCTGCTTAGATGCAGCTCACTAGTGAGTGTAGTCTTTTTTATTTATTTTGAATGATTGATGCATTGGCATTTTTCTTGAGGTCATCTTCCCAATTTGCTGGAAGTTTTTTTTCACCTGTATGGCTTGTTCTGCATTTAGTAACACTCATTGCATTTCAGGTCATGTGTTCATTCAGTTACTTTAGAAAAGGGCAGGACACATATTACTGTTAACATTATTGCTATTTTGTCCTGTCCATTTTGTAGATTTTTTTGAGGCATTCAGTATCAGAATAATGTCCCTTTTTCTGAAAATTATGTGAAAGTCCACTTTGAGTTGAGCAGATTAGACTTCTGGAGCTCCTGCATCTAAAAATGTGTTTATATACAAATTGGAGTAGTGCTTTGCTATACAGGCAAACACAAAACAGTTTGTGTTGGAAACTGTGTCATTACACAATTCATACCATAATTTTCAGTTTGATACAACTTTTTAAAATCTTTCTGAAGTAGTGGTTTTCTTTAGCATCCGTTATTATTATGTATTTGTTATTATCCATAGAATCATGAATCAAAACATGCCTAGTATAATTGTTCTTTTAGGAAAAAAAAATGCGTATGTGTAAAGATATTCTGAGGTTGAATGGAACTCAGGTTTGAGAAAGACCTGAAACAAACCAATAGTAAAACTGGAGGTCTGTAACATCATAGTGCTCTCAGTTGCTGCATTAAGCAGTAAAAACCGGTGATTTATTGGAATTTTAACTTAGATCTCATAGATATCTTGCCTGCAATAAAGAATGCAGACCATTGTTTACTATCTAAGTCAACTTTGTCAGTGAAAAAGTTTCCAATAATATTTTAATAAAAATAAACAGATGGATTCTTTTGTGATCTGTGATGAAGCAATCATGGATGGCTGTTTTCTTTCTTATATTTGCATGTTGAATTTGAATAAGACACAAAGAGATCTAGACTGAAGTACCTTTTTTATTAAAAAAAGTAAATTTGACTCACAGTCACTGTTTTAATCAGTAGCTACCTAATAAACTGATAGGACTTTTATATTCTAATTACTTTTTATTTGAAAGTTTCTTTTAAGATCCTTGGAGTTCATATTTATGTTTATTATTAAACTTTACCTTATCTGTAAAACAATGGAAAGCAATGTCAATATATTTTTAGATATTTTCTTTGTGAGATCAAACTACAGCAATAAACAACAGTGACATGAAACTTTCTGGCCCCCCTAAAAATGAAACTAAACTAATTTTTTTTCAGGTGACCTGAATATTGGTAGACATTTAGCGAAGAAATTACTAGGCACTATTGCTCAGATACCCAACTAAATTAGAAGACTAAAATGTATTTTACTGTAGGAGAAAAGATGTTGTAAACTCTCAATATGAAAATTCAGTAGAAAACAGCTGATTTTCATTTCTTAGACCTTGATGTCTAGTCTTTCTTAATTATGTATCCAAATCTTATAATCTGAACTTAACAGTTGTCTTTGTTTTCAGTAACACATGTACTCACTGATTCGGGGAATTTTTTTGCCACAAAATGCTTGGATTATCACTAAGTGGAATAGAATTTACTTTCAGTAAGTCACTTTCAAAACCAAAGATGAGTGAAAAGCTCCATGACTCAAACTCAGGAGAGGTGATTGATGCCTTCCATTTAGACTGTGCCCTCAACAATAAGCTTTACCTTTCGTCCATCCCTGAATTGATCAGGCAGTTGGATTGAATGGTCATTATAGGTCCTTTCCACACCAAATGTCTTCCCTTCCCTTCCCTTCCCTTCCCTTCCCTTCCCTTCCCTTCCCTTCCCTTCCCTTCCCTTCCCTTCCCTTCCCTTCCCTTCCCTTCCCTTCCCTTCCCTTCCCTTCCCTTCCCTTCCCTTCCCTTCCCTTCCCTTNTCCCGTCATCATCGGTCCTGGTCACTCCTGATCCCTTCCCTTCCCTTCCCTTCCCTTCCCTTCCCTTCCCTCTAAATAGGACAAAAATCTATCTCACAGTCTTCAGTACTGTCACAACAGTTCTGTGTTCAAACAGATTTCATAGATGGTTTCCTGGCAATTTTTAGCTCAAGACAAAAACACATTATATGCTTCATGTACATTTGAAAGTGCTAATGTAGAGAAATAATTGGTTATGCCATGATTCAAAATCACCTCTATATTTTATGACACTTAAGACAGTGGTACTTCATGATCTTTGTTTGGAATCATATTTTGTTCTTTGTAGTGAAATGTCATATGTAGATAATCAAAAAACTTTATGAGTTGCTACAATATGGAATAATAGAGAATAAAAAATCTGGTACTAAAAATATAATGTCAAGGGGCTACATATGACAGCTAGGCTAGAATAGCATTATTTAGAATGAAGCTTTTTAAACTTGAAATTCAGGAATTACCAGACTTACAGCTGCCTGAATAACTCAAATTCTGATCATTTGCACTTTCTTTCTTTGCATTGAATGTAAGGTTTAAAGTGCAAAAAGTGTTTAATTCAGTTGTGCAAATATACAAAGTGGGAATTTAACATTGTGCAGACAATTGATACAGTGTTTTTTTAGATATTGACTTTTCATTCTGATGATTTTCTTAAATATTTTTAATATTTTTAAAATAAATCCATAGGGATATGTGCTTATTTTCTTTTTTTAAGAAAAAAGGTAACATTTCTTTTCTAAGAAAGTATAACTTTATAGGACCTTAGCATTTATTGCACCTGTAAGTCTTCAACATCATGTTAGAAACAGTAGCAGGAGGAGAGTGTAATACAGACTTTTGTCTGCTCCACAACACCTTCTTTGATGTCTCCTAAGTCTGTCTTTTGTGACATCTTTTTCCCAGACTTAGAAAGTACATATTCAGCTAGATTTGCAATCCACTAAAATTTGCTTTTACCTTGCAAATAAGAAAAGGAGTTTATCATATTTTGTGATTTTTATACATTAGTAAAGCTGAGTTTTTCATCACAAAGGAAAAGCACTTTTCCAGCCTGATGGAATTCCCTTGCTAAATAATAAAATCATGGAGTAGTTTGGATTGAAAGGGACCTTTTAAGGTCACGTAGTCCAACCCAGGAACAACTTGCTCCAACAGGTCCGTGTCCTGCCTGGTCTGGTGACCCCAGAACTGGATGCAATACTCCAGGTGGGGCCTCACCAATGCGGAGTGCAGAGGCAGAGTTCCCTCCCTCATTCTGCTGGCCATAAAAATTCATATTTGACACAGTCAGTGTTCCTGCCTGTATTGTCTGTCACACAACATTCTGTGTTAAGTGTTATAAAGCAGGAAAAAGTTAATTATAATTAATCCGTTTTTATGTTCATTCAAGATCAAAGAATATTTCCTGAACAAATTAGCCTTGAAAAATTATATTTATGGAAAACTTCCCTAGATCTTCAGGAATTATACTTGCAGAAGCGTACTAACAATTCAGTTGATGTCCTCTTCATATATCAGCTTCAAGTAGGCCATTGTTCATGTAGAGAGATTTTAGAACCTGTTATCACTCAAGATAGGTAAACACAGATTATACCTTCTCACTGTATAGTTATATGTGTATATCTAAAATTGCCACTAATATTTGTTTACTGATTAATTATAAGATACTGATTAAATAATTATAGGTCTAGTTATAGGAACAATTTTGAAATATTAAAGCTGTGTACATTTTCAGACACCAATATCCATTATGTTAGTCATNAAAACATGTAGACTCTATATCATAAGGCTATGGGAAATTAAGGTAAATTTAATTTTAATTTTTATAGGGAAAGCTTGAAGAAATCCAAGTAATGTTAAATCAAAATTCAAAGATTTTTTTATTTGCTCAAATGCAAAATATATTTGTATTTTTAAACATAATATTTCATTAAATACTGGTCACTTTTTGACCCAAAATGTTAGTAACAGCCAGAATTAAACCTGAATTTAATACATTGTTTTCACCAGGAGTGAAATAAATGAGTGATGAAATAAGTTACCTTCACTTCTGTGGTGGACATTTCTCCGTATGAGAACAGTTTTGAAAATTATGTTTCAATGTGTCGGGTGGAAAAAATTATATTTCTAGTAGTATCTTTTCTTGTCTATGTAATAAATCAATATTTGTTCATTAGATGGATTTTCACAGTAAATTTATTTTGTTTGGAAAACAAAATAAATGTATTACTTTTCTAAATATTCAGAGAAACCATAATGGTGTCTCTATCAAACTTGTTAGAGAGTACTTTAAATAAAGAACAATAAACATTTGTGCCTTCTTTTAGTAGATGCTTGCTTTTTCTCAAGGAATTCTTCTATTCTGTACCAGGTTCTTACAGCCCTTGTGACCTGCATGCTCAAGTTAGCTCTCTGTCAGTGAACCAGTTTAGTGCCTGTATATGCTGCAATTTTTTATGATACCTGCTTATGGCCAGGGGTCAGACTTCCATTGGTCCTGTTCTAGTCAAGAAATTTTCTTTCTTTGCCTTTCTAGATTTCAAGTGTATCCTGGCTCACTCCAATTGACATCTGCATTTCTGTAGATTGACTGAACCTGACCTCTCAAAATGTCTGGATGGAATTTCTTATTTCTGTCTATCTTTCCCAGTAATTCTTTCTGTGAATATCACAGTGTTCCAAGTCAACATGTCTTGTTGTTTTCAGGCTTAGCAGGTAGGGTTTTGCAGAATACAAATCTGAGAAATGTGAATTTAAAAAAAAAAAATAAGAGTGGAAGGCTTCACTGCTTCACTGGATTGATTAGACAGGAGAAACATCTTCTCTATAGAGGAAAGCTGACTATAAATGGAGATGGTGTGTAATATATAGGAACATTTAAATCCTCTTACATCAATTTCTTGTATCTATTCGGCTTCAATTTATATTAATTGTTTGATAAGTACATTGCATGGCAGTACAGTGTTATATGACTGTGAAAATAACCTTGGGCTATTTCATTTGAGTGTCCCTACTGTGTTCCTCTTCGAGTATATTTACACACCATGAAAAAATAATTCTGTTCCAGTTAGATACATTGCTTGTTTGTTATGATTTTGACCAAAGCAATTAACTGGACTTCAAGGTTTTGCACATCTTTCTACCTTGGAGGAGAAAGTGTTTATGAAGTTCATGTTTTAATGCAAAGTTTTTTATTCACAAGAAAGTGTGAAGTCCTGCTTTCCTAAATACTAGAGGAATTCAAGAATGGGAAAGAGCTTCAACTCACGACACCAGCTTTTTTAGTCTTCCCTCTAACTAAAAGCTTAATTTCAAGCTTTCTCTATAGGAGATGCTTTCTGCGTAGAACATACCCCAGAGTTTTTATCCCTTTCCTAGAAGATTATTAACTCCTTCAAAAACTCACCTGCCTCATTCACACACAAACATAAAGCATACTCTGCCCAATATGATGCTCACAAAAGCTGTTAGTTCCACAGAGATCATACAGTTTGTCAGTAAGAAATACAATACAAATAAGAGTTTTTCTAGAGCTTGATCCAACCTGTTACCTCATCTTTCATTTCACTGTAGTTAAAAAAATTATTAAAATTATAGAACGTAATATCAAGTGAAGAAAACAACATGTGTATCTGTATATTTATGGAGGCCTTTTTCTTGATTTTTAAAGCCTTTTAGAATTTATCATTGTAACTGTGGGTATAGAATATTTTGACTGCAAAACATTGTTCATTTGGGATGGGGATCACATTGTACAATAAAGCTGTTCAGATTTTCAGAATAATTTCAGAAATTCAAGTTTCAGATGTTTGAATATCCTAATGTCATAATCTGATTTTTGGCTTGTCACATTCACTGTTTGCATGCTACTGTTTTCAGAAGAATTTTATTAAGATGCATTAAACCCACAATTTTCAGGAGGTTGTAGGGCTGAGGATGTGAAACCTTCTTCAAAAAATGAGGGTTTTTTCCAGTTTGCTCTTATCAGTAGTTTTCTACTCACTCAGCCATCTGGAGAGTATTTTATACTATGGTAGGAAATCTTGTGAAACTCTTCCTTGCCTTCTGCTTTTGTTTACTGTTGAAAAAAATAAGGAAGATATAAACGTACTTAACACACATGGGCTTTTAGGGGATCCACAGTGTAACAGCCTTATTTTGATAATCTGGAAAGTACCATAAATATTACATAAGTATTACTCAAAAGTTACATTAGTCTTAGACTTATAGAGGGATTTGGTCTAATGTCCTATGACTTAATTCTCTTTCTCCAGATAAGCAGAGAAAACAACCCTAAACAAGAGAAACAAAACTTGTTTTCCATGTTCAGGTAAATTTAAAAGCTAAAAAAAGATAAAATTAAACTTTCACATACTACCACCTACTTTTCTACAAGTCAGAATATTTAAAAACAAATGCATAACTTTTTATGTTGAATTTTGAAGTGTTCTTCACAGCCAGAGCTTATATTGAGGCTGTGTGTTCAGGAAGCTGTCAATATAAATATGTTTACAAAGCAGACATAAATACAGATAATAGATTACATGTCACATGAAAAAAGTGGAAAATGAAAGTTTAGAAGATAGTGTCTCAATTCTGCTTCCAAAATATAATGTTTAAATGTGGAAAGACTAAATCACAATTCAGTTGGAAGTGTTTGATATTTTGAATTGTATATTTAAATCCTCATTAATTTATTTCTATGGTATTATAGTAAAGAACCCCAACCAACCAAAGCAAACAATAGCTAAACCCCACAGGTGCAGGTGACAGAAGTAGATTTCTATCTGGTTTTCATTATATAAACTTAACCTTTTTTGATGATCTGAAAAGGAGTTGTTAACTGATGAGATGCATGTGATTCCTTTGATTTACACTGTTAGAAAGAAGTTTTCCTGACATGCTGGTTTGATTCAGCTCTCACAACAGCTTGTAAGAGATAAGGAGGTTGTCAGAAAGCTAATACTGGATGCTCAGGAACTGCTTTTGAATTTGCTCTGAGCTGACAACAAATGAGAAACTTTTTTTCATAACTTACACTTCAGTTTAGTTAGATTTATTTTATTTTTAGCTTTGGTTGAAAACTTAAGGAATAAGTATGGATTTGTTTGCTATCTTTAATATAAAATCTACCCTACCACCAAAGATACTTTGTTTATTTCCCATTTCTGTTTTGTGGGGTCCTTTTGTTTTGATGTTTTAATGGTGCAGATCTTCCTTACTGTGTGCTATGGCTAAACAGCAATGGTTTTGTATATTTGTCGTGGTTTGAATTCAAAACTGAAGTGTTAGTGTGATTACAAGTGAATATGCTTGGCATGATGACAATAAATATTTCTTTTTCCCCAAAAATGATAAATACATTTTATAAGATAAGCATGTGCTTATATCTGAGAACTCATGATCTTATCAAGAGATCATTTATAACCGTTTTTCTTGATGGAAGTTATTTGGGATGTATTTAGCTGAAGTTATATGAAGAAGTGGCAACTGGTTTTGCCTCCAGATGTACTTTTAAGTAATCCTTGACCTTTTTCTTTTTCATCTGAACATGGCAGTTCATGATGCTGTTGGCAGCTGAAGGCACTGTGACATGGAAAGAGCTATTTTTAAAGACTTGAAATTGTCATTCTAAGAATTTATAAGAGATAAGGTATTTAAAGTAAATACAAGCAATGAAAACATGGAACAATGCAGTAGTAATATCTTCAGTTTCTGTGTTCTTCCCCATTATTTTCCAAAAGATAAGTTGTTGAAAATTTTCTCATACTAATGAGGAAATATATTTATTAATGTGGTATCAACCATGAGGAGTTTAAAATTAGGCCTCAAATTTTGTATGTGAAATCATAAACCCGGCTAAATAATTCCAAACGACTAGTTCTGATATAGCCAGGCCTACTCAGGCAGTTTTGCCTCAGAGGAGGATGGAATGTGAATTCTTAATTGTTCTGGTCTCACAAAGAGTGTGAGAGCTCTCAAAATGAAAGTTGTTAGATACCATATCTGTTTTCAGTAAAATATCCTGTATTGAACCATGGTGGAGTTAGTGCTCATATAAAATTGTTTCCTTTGTATCATGAAATTGGTAATTCAGGACATCAGTTTGGTAATAGATGACAATAATCCAATAATCCATTATTTAAAAATTAGTGTAACAAACAAGCCTTTGGAATAAACTGAGGATTTGGCTTCTAACCAATCAACTGGGATTTCCACAGACATCACTGGTCACTGAACCTTGAGTACTATGATACAATCTTAGTTTATTTTTGAACTGTGAAATAGATGCTTACTGCAATATATCTTGAGACACTGCAAGGCCTGGCTTTACTGGGAACACTTTCCAGCCTCCCTGTTTAGGTGCCTTTTCCTCAGAAAGAGGACATAGTTTGAGAGAGGAAATGATTACATGCTCTCATACTTTCTCCCTTGTGTGGAATCTGGGCATAGCTAGGAATTTTCCTAGTGCTGAGGAGCTGAAAGCTGTTCTTGTTCACATGCAGTTTAAACCTCATCTTGGTCACCAGCTGAGCCCTGAGAACTTTTATTTGGCTGGTGGTAAGAAATTGGAGGATTGGGTATTACTGTCACTGTCCGGAAGTTTCGCTCTTGGAGTTTTATTTGAGAGCATATTCCATGGGCAAACAAAATATAAAATGTAGTGATGAGGGAAACTACAATGCTTGCAAGTATGAAATTAAGAAAAGATCAAACAGTAATAATACAATGCATAAGAAATCCTCATGCAGTGAAAAATATCCTTACAGGAAACCACTGAGGGTAAGAAATTATTCATCTCAAAAATCAGAACTTTAGCTGTTGATTAAATAAAATTTTCATTCACTCTTCCCTATAAGCTTTTAAGCTTCATTCATCTATGTGAGAGAGAAACAGGTTTTCAACAGGCATTTTTTGGTCTTCTCCTGAAGTATCAGTGTCAGCTATTAAGAGATATGAGATAGTTTGTTGCTATGACTTATAATGGCAGATTTATATTTCTTTATTTTTTAAACCTGCTAGCCATTATCACTTTTTCTTTTTCCATTTTTTCCACTGTCTCCTTCCTCCCTGCAGGACTTGTGCACAAAGACCAGTCTTTGGGGTTACAGTGTGTGCCAAACTCCCTAACCATTCTACCTCAATCTGAAATGAAGACATGGCTTTTGGTTTTATAGTGTAAGTTCATTCTCTGAAATGAGAGCTTAATACTTACCAACCTTTGACTTCAAAGACAAGCTCACTTTACTTGAGATGATGAGCTAGGAACATCAACTGAATTTAGAAATGACATGAGGCTTAAACTAGTGGCTCAGTTATATTAAAAAAAACCCCACTAATCACAACCTTGCTCTCTTGTTCTTGTACAGAATTGGCCCAATACCATATCCTTAATTCTCCATTGAAATTCCAGACCTTATTTATGAGGTAATTTTAGTTAATAAAGTGGAATAGAATGTTTTTGCACTGGAAACAGTTGGTATTCAAATATTGAAGACCTTATTTTGGTCTCTTTGGGTATTGTCAAGAAGATATCTTTTGTTACAATGATAATACCACAGTTTATAAAAACAAAACCATCAATCTTATCAGATTATTACGTCTGAATGTTGATTATGATCACTTAAATCTCAATATGTTTAATTATTTTTAGTGTTCTTTATGAGAATATTCATCTTGAATGCTTGTCTGGTGTGATTAGAGGAAGTTGTTACAAAGTTTAATTGATCTTACTGAATTTCATAGTGTAGGAACAAAGCTGTAAGTACAGTAGCAACTACTGAATGGTCTATCAAATATAATTTGGATTATTTAAATAGAAAAAATGTTTGTTGCTCTTTAAAAAAATTGATTAAGCCCACTTAAAACCCTCTTGGAATCCTGCAGAAGTTTGATTATTGTCCTCTTAAGGTATTGTTAGCATAAGTGAAACTTAATGATGGTATGGGAAATAATAAAAAATAATACTGTGCAAGATTTTCTATAGTGTTCCAGCAATGTGTGTGCACCCTGTCTTCAAATTTACATTCCGCAGCCTATTTGATAGTTATTAATATGAATCTTTATTGGATTCCAATTTCCTTTTTTTTTATTATTTCACTTTTTGGGTTTATCTTACATTGCATAAAAGTATTTGTCTATGTTAGCCTTTATAGTACATTTCAATCCTAACTGATCTTAAAAGCTGTCTGGAAGCTTACTGAAGTAGGGTGACAAGTAAGCCTTCACTGACAAATAAAACATACTTTGAAAAATGAAAATCTGTGGAAAAACCGTAGTGACAGGAATTTAGTTTTAGCTCTTTACACAGCAAGGTTAATTTCCTGCCCCAATGCTGAGACAATACAAACAGTGCTCATGTACTGATTTGGGAAAATACCTCAGCTTAGTCCAGAGTGTTTAGTGTAGAAAAATCACTGACACACCCATTTATTTCACTGCATCTTCCAGACAGCAAATGAAATTAACGAAGTATCCCTACAACAATGTAAAACTTGGACAGCTATGCAAAAATTCAATTACTTAAAAAAAAAATACATATTGTAAATATTTGCATGATCAGTGACAAAATAGATGAAAATTTGCAAATTTTGTATTACATAGCACTATCTTGGTAGCTAAGGAGACAGTGGAATAACTTGGGTGATCAAAGCCCAAATGCTACTGATTTGGAGCTCAGTCCATGGTAGCCTCTCTACCTTTTTATTCTTTTTTTTTCTCTGAAGTGCAGAATTCCTAGTAAGTTTGCTAGGATTACACCATACTGCATAGTAAACACATCATGTTATAGTAATTGCTAAGGAAATAGGTCTGTGGAAGTAAAAGCACAGGACATTTCTTCATTAGATGACTATTGTATACTGAGGTTTCTAAAAATTGAGATCTCTATTGCATTAGTAAAGTCTTTTTACAGTTGTAATACATTTATATTATGTAATGCCTTTGAATTATTTCTCTAAATTAGACTTTTAACACATTTTTTCCCAGTTTGACTATACTCCATTTCATTCAGAATGTAGTTTGAGATTCATAAAGCTAGTATGTTAAGCTTCTACATTTGATGATGCTAGCAGTGCCCACATTTAGAACAACTCCATCAACAAGTTATCTTGCATTCTGATCTGTTTCTTAGAAGTTCAACTTTTAAGAAGTTCAACTTTCACATTCAGTTTCTGTATCCTGGATCTTATCTAGGATATCCCAGTATTCAAAATAAATTTGAATTTCTTTCCTAACTTTGGCTGTTCACTTCTGAGACCTTATCTGTTCATTAGAATCTGTAACGTAGCAGTGAGATTTTCTGCTGGTTTCAATGATCCTGCCTTGGTAGTGAGGGGTAGTGTTATTTTGAAGATAAAAAAAAAAAAAAGCATGCCCTCCATTTACTTTGCATGGATATACAGAATTTACATTGTTAGAATTTAATGACTTCTGGAATTTTCTATTAGAAAAATTTAATTAGATTTCTGCTGATAAGTTATGACCAGATCTTCATTGTTGGTCTCTGTTTTTCAATATTACTTTTATCTTTAGAGAATGTGCAGGAATTGTTGCATTAATAGGGTTACCCCAAACTCTGCAGCCCTATTAACCAATAAAAATTACTTAGGAATTTAGACCTAAGAACCTGACTATTGATTGGGCATAAAACCATATAAACCATAAGTCAGCTGTGAGTACTGACATGGCAAAGTAATCCAATATAGGACTTAAACACAAAACAATGTAAAGCAAACCAAAAATAGTGGCTTATTTTACCTGCATTCATTTCCCATCTGACCCTATTATGCAATTATATTTCATGTGACCTGGAAACCAAGTATTTTTTAAACTTGTAATCTTTCCTTTATGGTTTTAGTCCATTTAACTTTTATGTTCAACTTACTGACATTACTTATTTAGATATGCTGTTTAACTGCGAATGAATATTGCTATGGCCAACAGAGCTTCGGGGAAAAAAGCCCACAGGCATAATTTCTCAAGTTTTTTGTGCATAACTTGTTGCCATTTATTCTTTTGGCCAATGTCAAAACAGAAAAGCATTCCTTCTGAATTTAGAAACTCTCTTAAACATAAAATTCTTATTTTATCAATCAAAAATCATCTTATGAAGTAAACTTACAAAGATACATACCTAGGACGCATATCAATAGCGTGACTTGGAGACACAGACAACATGATGTGGTCACCTCCTCATTCCCTTTTTTTTTAAGGACAGTTGCACATCCAATGACCTGATCTTGTTTCATCTAGTGAAAAAGTTTTATTATAAAAATCTGTTCATTTAAAATGCAGACTGCAACACACAGAAAGGCTATGTTCATCTTTCACTGATAAACTGAAGAGAAAAGACAAAGGACTGGGCTATGAGCCCGTGAAATATACTCTGACTTGCTGTGCTGTGTGATACTGTATTTTGTATAATATAATTCATGAGGCTTGCAGAGATATTAAAGCATTGTGCTAGCAACTGTTTTGCTGTTATTTATTTTACTTTATTTAAGTGATAGTTATTTTATAAAAGTTCCGTTTACTTTGCACAAATATGTCTTTGGCTTACACTTTTTATTACCTTCAAAGAAAATAAAAAATCAGCCAGAACTATCATTGCTGTGTTCTACAGTTGTTATTTATCTGAGCTTCTGTGGTAGTTTGTCATTGCCCATAATTTTCAGAAGAGTTTAATCCAGCCTGAATAAAAGTTCTTGAGTCAGTATTCTGAAAGGTTAAAATTTAAAGCATTGCTGTTGCAGGTGAGTACCATACTAAATAATCTTAGTAAACGTGATCCTCAATTTTTTTTTTAATGGGGAGAAGTCTAATTCTGATCTAAAACCACAAACTTTAGCTGACTTCTTAATAGCTTCTGGTTTTGAAAGGAGTTGATTAGTATTTTTTAAATTTGCTATGCAAATTCCAAATATATATATATATATTCAGAATATTATTGTCTTATCTTCAATTCACATATGTTCACGGTAGGATTTTATATTGGCAACCACTGTCACAATATCTGCAGTATGTTCAGATATTAAGTACAGGTATTTTAAAAGATGTATTTTGCAAGTTTCTGTGAAGACTGTAGATATGCCTGCAAAGTAGTTCTCAAAATCTAAGAAGGATTCTGGGATCTTGGGAAAATAATTTGAAATTCTTTCTTTGTTGTTTCCAGAATTAAAGACCACTTCTAAGTAGAAAAATGCACTAATAAAATGCTTTAAATGTCTTTCTTAAATTTATCTAGACTCTCAGTAATATGCACTCTGTAAACAAGAATTTATCTAAAACTAAACATTTTTTGGCATTACAGGACACGTGAATTTTCAAGATAAATTTATTATTGAAACAAATTAAATACTTAACATATGTTATGCCAAAGAGAACAAGACCCATGCTCTGATATTTAAAGCAGGGTTGCTAGTCATGGTTCTAATTAGAAAATAATCCTTTACAAGCTTGTTCAGTTGCTAAGTCAGAAAACACATTTTGCTGTAAGAAATTTCACTTGAACTTAGGCAAATTTATCTTTAGGTTTACCCACACTACAAAAGCTTTTTAATTTTTTAAATTTAAAGAACAGTTTTATCTGTTACTTTTGTAACCCAACAAAATTAAGCCTTTGAGTACTGTAGTCCATTTTCATGTTTTCCACTTTACCAAAACTACTACTGGCGATTTACTCTGTCTTGATGAAAAGAAAACAGTTTGGAAAAAAGTTTCCTTGAGAGAGCAGATAAATGCTTAATAAAGAAATCAGAACTACATCAGGAAGGAGTTCTAAATTCAATGTCATAAATCATTTGGGCCACTTGAAGTGCTATATTTGTATACCCAAGTGGATTTTATATGGGTATTGAGAAATTGAGAAAGATCTTTTGAATTACCTGATTGCTATGAGTGTAATCAGTTATCACAACACTAGCATTGTATCCAACATATGAAGAAAACTTCTGGATGGGCTGGCATGGCAGTGTGCAGAAATCCAATATATCTTGATAAATTATCCCAGGTAAATGAATATGCCTCAAAGAAGCAAATGAATATTTACAGTTTAAGTTTCTGTTGAATTTGTACACAGCATATTATTTAAAATAAAAGAAACCAGCAAAGATCATATGGATGTGCTTGACTGAAAGTAATCTGAAGACTTCTTTCCCACTGTTAAATGCCATTTGCAATGACACTATCAGTGTAACAGTTACGTTCAGGTGTCTCGTTTCACAGACACCCATGTCAGATGCCACAAGCCACTCTAATCTCTTCTCAAAGCTGGGGGATTTTTTAGCTTTCTGAAAGTAATACTGTCTAGTCAACTCAACTTCCTTAATAGTCTTGATTGATGCATCTGCACCTAAAATTTTCCTATATGCGCTTTGATATATTTAATACAATCTTAATAAGTTATGCAAGGCAACTTCTATTGAATTATTTTTTCAAATGTATTTCTGCTCATCATTCCATCTCACATCCAGTTTGTGTAGGTCATGCCAATATCCACATGCATCTTAGAAAACTAACAGGGTTGTTCGTACCACAGTGTGGCCTGGAGCATTGACGCAGCACTG
This sequence comes from Alaudala cheleensis, assembly GCA_013398995.1. Taxonomy (NCBI): domain Eukaryota; kingdom Metazoa; phylum Chordata; class Aves; order Passeriformes; family Alaudidae; genus Alaudala; species Alaudala cheleensis. Next base: position 138,750 of record VWYE01026891.1, read on the forward strand.
TTTAAGTACACAGATAGCACAGCCCCTGCTGTGATTCTGTCCAGTGTTTGTTTGCCTAGATAATGCTCATCCACAATTCAGGATAAGTAACTACCAAGACTATTTACAGCATATAATTTAAAGTCAACTACCCTGTCTTGTACAAAGAATCAAAGAATTTAGCTGTACAGAAATTATCTCTTCCATACTACTGAGCATCGGGCTCAGAGAATGACTCACACCCTGTTTTGGTTTTAAGCGTAGATGCAGTTCATGCAAACATCTGTTAGTCGTGCTGTTGCTTATGAGTTCTGAAAATTATGTGCTAGTCTTGAATTTTTACTTCCTTGAAATTACATGGATTTTCATAAGGGGAGGATTTTAACTTTTCTATGGTAAAACAGGCAGTTTGTTCCAAAATCTGACCTTGACATTTTCAGTAATATCCTGCCTGTTTTGTTTCATTGTTTGCTCTTGAAATAGAAAGAACACCTTCACAGTGTTTGGTGTCAGCCAGCAGATGGTGCAGTATTCCCTTCCATTTCTGGATTCTGTCAATATCTGGAATTTGTTCCCTTAGTATTTGATTCACCTGTCTACAACTTGCCTTTGAGGACCTTTCTGTGTTGCTAGTACATTGTCTCAGGTATTTCATTCCACCAAGTTATGACTGAAAAATATTAAGTAACTTCAGAGCCATCTCCCAGGACTCTTGGAAGCCATGAGACACAAAGGCTTTCTGGTGGTTGACCTCATCTCCTCAAGACAGTCATCTTCTCCAAAACTGCTCTTGGTCCACGCTCTTTCTCAAGCAGTCTTGGAGGCAGTGAGAGCATTTTGGTTTTCTTCTGTACTAATCCTGAAGTTAGTGAAAATGACATCTTGTGATCCTGCTTCGTCCAACTTGTTTCAGGAAGATTTGACTGTATAACTTCTTTGTTGGCAAGATGCAAGAGCTCCTGGCCTAGATATACAGCATTCATGGCGATTGTCCCACTGCATTATAGTATCTTCCTGGATTCTGGATGGTTATGTGGAAATGTTCAGACACTGCTCTTTCTTGGGGCGGAGTGTCATTTTCATACATGAGATAGATGTCAAGAGTCAGAACTTGATAGGAACTGTGTCATAAAATGCTCTTAGTATAGAAAAATTACTATTATAATTTGGTTTTGTCATTTCTGTTATTTTTTTAAATTGTGTGTGAAAATACAAATGATAATGTTTAATGCTATGTTTCATAAGTTTCCACAATTTCCAACACCATAAAACTGCCAGGTTGTCATTATATGTCAAACATGACAAAAATTGAATGGATGGACAATTCTAGTTGTGCATTACATTGTAGAAAGTTTTGTAATATTTTATGCCATAGTTTAATGATTACAACAAGATAAATCTTCAGAAAGTTGTATTTGACTTTTCCCACAGACACTTTTTTTTTTCCCGTAATCAAGAAAGGTTTANTCTCAGACACTTTTTTTATACGTGCCTTTGTTCCAGTGCTCTTCTTTTTTGTGCTTTTTGTTATTTTGATAAAATATTTTCAATTTAAATCCAAATAATTTCAATTTAGTTTGACAAACAGCTATGCATGAAGATAAAGGAAAAGAAGAGAAAAAAAAGGAAACAAACCAAATGATTTGGCCACTAGTTTCACTAATGGGATACAATCATTTGACACTCTACTGGTTTACCTTTACAATTCTTAAAAATAACATGAGGTGTTAGGCTTCATACTATTGAAATGGTAGCAAACCTTCTTGGAGCAAAAGAATATTTATTTTCAAAAAGACAGTTTTTAATTAGTTCTTCACTGACATACTGCATTTTTTTCATACATCATGGTATGTGTTTTGTGGGGATGAAAAAACTGGTTCATTCTTATGATGATGATGTTTAAAATGAACTTCATACTGCATGAAATAAATAAATGAACATCAGTATATCTTCCTCAGAAGGTAGTGGGAGAGTCTTGCAGCCACCTCCATGTAGATCTTCTACCTTCAAACTCAGCCTTGGAGAGTGGGCTCTGCCTCACCTCCTCCCCTTGCCTGGGGCAGTCTTAGAATCTTTGCTTTCCCTTTCAAAGAGTTGTCCACTGGTGTCTGCAAAATTGAGCATTTCTTCTTTGCAGTAATAATGCTCTGAGTGTTCGGTAGTAAAGGACCAGAGCTTGTCCTGTGCTTCTTGCTAGTGCCTGAGAGAATCTGGGGGAGCTCTTAGATGTTGCAGATTAGGGTGGAACTTAATCTACCACCAGGCTATAGACGCCAGTGGAGTCACTAATTCCATTTCACCTCTCAAAGTAGTTGTATGTAATACATATCACATGGCTTTAAAATCCGCAATTTCTCTTTATATATCATGTAATGCTCATATTAGACAATTGCAAACATGAGAGAAAAATGTAGAGAAATAATGCTTCTTTCCCGTAATCAAGAAAGGTTTACATTACTGTGCTTCTGAAACTCAGAAAATATTAACAAATCACGTAAAGAAAAAGGAGAGCAACTGAGTGTCAGCAAGCCTTTCTAGAGCAAGAAGGATGTAACTAGATAAGCATACATTCTGAACTAGCAGAAATACTTTTGTCTGCTACTGAGGTTATCATATGGGGTCCATTATTTGCTTCACGCGAACAATTCTCAGGTACGCTCCACATTTGTCAGAGTCATGTTTACAGAGCCTTTTTCTCAGGATGATTCATCTTCTATTTATAATGCTTCCTATCAATTAAAAGAAAGGAGTCCTTGAAGTGTAGCCTGCAACTATTTGCTTTATTGAAAGAATAGCATATTTTATACACGTTTTTAGAAATCAGTTGACTCAGATAATCTAATGTGATCAGAATCCAAATAAATAAGAACAAGTTAGCACCTAATTTCCTTTTCAGTTTTGTGTATTGCTATATATCAGTTTGTCTCTGTCATTTCCAATGAGAAATCAATGGGAATAAATGCTATATATTTTATATTAGGGCAAATTGATGATAATGACAGGTGAGCTCTCTTGACTGCCTTGTGTAGTAGCCTTATTGCTTTCCTATCTGTACTAGAAGTAGCTCATACATTTTAAATAATGTTAAGCCTTTTCATAGCTGCAACATATTGGTAGCTCATAATGATTAATTAGTTGGCTCAACTCTATTTCCTGTGACACTATTTCTATGTCACACTGACGAACTCCTATACTGTAGCAGAAGTGCTTCCTGTTAATCTGTCACTTCAATATTGTATATCATACTTTAGGGCCTATATCCCATAATCCAAGGGTTTATTGTCATCCTGTTTCTTGCTGGGTGATACACTGACCCTCCTCTACATTTTGCAAGACTTGCCTGCTCTGTATTATCAGTGAGGTGTATATTTTAAATCCCGGCAGTACAATTAAAAAGATTTATGAAAATGCAGGATTAAAATCCCCTCCTCATGGAAATGTGCTAGATTATCTTCTGGATGGCATGGCTCACAGATTTAGAGATTCACATTTCTTTAATAAAAATCAATTCTGAAGTTATATTTATAGGAAGAGATTTCAGGCTGGAGAAGATTTTACACAAATTCGTATCTTCCTTCTCCTTGCCTCTATTTCTGAGCCAGTCATTGATCCTTTAGTTATTTAGGGAATAATATGACCTTCAAGTTGACTATTAATTTCCCTCACCTCAGTAACCCCAGTAAGATTAGATTGTCACCTTCAGCTGTGGCAACTGAAAAGAAAATATTTTGGTTATCATACCATGCTGGTTTCAGCTGGAGTAGAGTTAATTAATTCATAGTGGCTGGAATGGGGCTCTATTTTGGATTTGTGCTGAATGCAGTGTTGATAATATCAAGATGTTTTGTTATTGCTGAGCAGGGCTTCCACAGTGCCAAGGTCTTTTCTACTTTTTGTTCTGCCAGACTGGTGAGGAGGTTGGGGATGCATGGGAGGTTGGGGGGAGACACAGCCAGGACAGGTGACCCCAACTGGCCGAAGGGATACTCGAGGCCATATGCTCAGTGTATAAAGTGAGGAGAAGAAGGAGGAAAGGGGGGACATCTGCAGTGATGGTGTTTGTCTTCCCAAGTAACTGTTTTGTAACTAACATGGAGGTAGTAGAAAATACAGTAAGTTAAAACTTATTGTGTATTAACATGTCTTTATTTTTAGGGTTTTAGGTTTTGGGTTTTATTTTTACATGAGGAGTTATTTCAAAGCTAAATTCAGATAGCCAATATAGTAACACTCCAATGACATTTTTTATTATTGCTTCTCTTAATTGATCCATAGGAGGCAAATATTTCCTTTTGTTATTTAACTTCTTGTGGGGAGTTAAATATCTACAGTTATGTTAAAAAGGCTCTAAATTCAGTTTGACTGAGTTAAATTATTTCTATTAAGTCCCTTGCCATAATCTGTTTCTCTTCGAGTCTGATAATCTTCCACTGTTTTTAAGGTAAGTATTTTAAAATTTCATTGCAGAATGGAAAATATAGGGACAACTCCTTTTTTTGTTTGTTTGTTTTGATAAGACATAGGTAATAACTTATACTAAAACTCTTTCAATAGAAAATCTTTGTAGTATGACCCTATTGGAAGGTGAAATACAGCAGACTAAAAAGAGAATATTTTCTTGCTAGAAAACTTGTAGGGACTACATGCAACAGTGGAATTGTGTTTTGAACCAAAGCACATTATATAAGCAAAATAATAATATAGAAAAGTCTATCTTGGCAAGTCTGGGAAATACTAGTGAGCATTACTCGCTCCATAGTGAAGATTAAAACTAACATGTTATTATGTATCAAATATATTAAAAGCAAGAAATCAAAAACTGTGAAATACAGGCTTCATCTTGACTATTTGTACAGGATATTGGAAGAAAAAGAAAAGAAAGGTTGAAAGAAATCTTGGAAGAAAATGTGGAAAGCAAGTTAAAAACTGAGACTGCTCAAAAATTTTTCTGTTTTTTCATTAACCTAAAATAGAGACATGAAAGTAAATCTTAAGAGAAACTATTATTTTACCAAAGAATCCTTACAAAATCTTTACAAGTCTTACAAAAACTCCTGTTTGTCCTTATCAACCCAACAACTCCAGAGTTTCTTCACTTAATGCCTTAGACAAAGACATTAAGTGAGTACATACAATTAGATACAATGTTTCTGGGAGATCAAACCCAGGTTTTGGATAATCAGATCAAAGACACGATATTATGTAATCAGTTGTGTGAAATGAGATGGAAAATTAAATTATGTGTCTTAAACACTACTTTCTGAAACACGGGTTTTCTTATCGTTTACTAGATTATTTTAAATAAAATTCTTTAAGGAAGACCAATGATACCATTATTATCAAAGTTCTTCCATACTATCAAAGTTCTCTGTTTGTTTTCTTCATCTATCAGGGAAATTAGCCACAAATATTATTTTTCTATTGTCAATCTAGAATCTTTATCTGATTTTTCTTTGTCTCAGCAGACTTGCCACTCACTATGGGCCATTTCATAGGAACAGATTATCTCCTGGATAAATTGACTATTATACTGCAATTAGTTTCCTCCCATCTTGTACACTAGTTTATGTAATGATAAAGCAACACTTATTAACTGTTTTCCACCTAGGGAGCTTTTAGAACATATAAGGAGCCTGGAAGTTTCATGAAACAGAAGATTTTATTCATGCTATGGTTGCTTTTGTTATTTAATCATATATAATATATTAATTTTTATTATGCCTATTTACTGAAAATTCAGAGACTATGTCTGCAAAATTTACAAACCACTAGTACAGAAGTTCATAATAATTATTGTGAGATTTCTTCTTAAAATCCATAGCTACAGCATTATTGTCAGATGTGGACAAGTTTTGCCAAGAATTTGAGCATTAATCAGCATTTTTTGTGGGTGGATATAAAAAACAAAAGGATTCTGTAGGCGTAAACAGAAAAATCACATTTTTCTCTGAGCAGCTGTATAATAGCCACTTTTAAAAGCTAAATAGTAAACACAGAAGTGAAGGGTTTCACACCATAGAATGTAAGACAAAATATTTCTGGCTTCCATATTGTGGGAGTTATTATAGAGCAGAAAAAAAGCTAAGTAAAAATTGTCTGTGTGCTTGGACAGCTGACACTTCAAGAAATAAGTTAGAAATCAAAATCAATTGCAGAGCCATGCTAGTTGCCAACCACTTAGGGATTTGAAACAAATTGAGAAGTGCACACAAATACTTTATCATCTACAGCTTGTCATTTGTCTATTTTGTAAAAGATTTCTCTTAATAAATCTTTTGTGCTGTGTGTAAAAGCTGGAGTTGTTTTTAAATCCTGAAATCATATTTACCTTAAAGTCGATATACCATTCCTATGTATATGTACTGTGCAGCCATAATGCAGAGTTGATAGATAAGGACAATATCTTTTATTGACCAGTCATTATTGCTGAAAACATGGCTTCTGAATACTGAAGCTTTCTTCATATCGGAAACAGAAAAGGCGTATTTCAAGCACAAAAATAAAGCTAGAAAAAAGATTGCATAGAGGATCAGAAATACCAAATCTTTGAGAAGAAAGATAACTGGAAGTTACAGTTAAGGGAGATATTGATGAAGACTGAGAGAAAAGAAATGAGACATACGTGTGTTTGGAGCAAAATAGATATAAATCCTGATTCAATAACCTAATGTGGATGTATATCAAGGATTTTTTCACTGTGGAAATACTTTGTAATTTTAAAAGAGTTGTCAAATACCCATTTCAGGAATTCATTCTAAACCCCATCTCAATAAGACAGTGTGGTAAGAGGAAAAAAAAAAAAAGCCAACATATTACGAATTGTATCTCTCTCTCTCTAACATCTAAAGCTTCTGCCAGATGTAAGTTGCTGTTACAGGTTTTGGTTTTGACTTTCTGGAACTAAAACATTGAATAAGAGAACATTATCGATTACAAGTTAAACATTAAAAAGAAATATTAAAGGGTTTTTTTTTCCTATTGACTGAGAACATGAAAAAATTGCTTCTTCTTGGTCCTGCTTTTTTGTCAATGATTTTTTGACCCCCTGGTCCCTTGTTACCTGGTCCGACTTTCTTGTGACTTTTGGAGCACACTTCTTTTATCATCTGATGAATATTGCTAGTAGCATGCTGAATGTCCTCAAGAAATACAAATCCCATACATTTATGAATTTAAATGTCTTTAATTATTGTGATTTTACTTACTAATAATTATAATATTTAGTTTATTTTTGTTAATTGTTTTGTTATTTTTGAAATTTCTCACAAATTGATCCTGGCATATTCATAGAATTAAGTAAACATAGAATCATTAAGGTTGGAAACGATGATAAAGACCAAATGTCAACCCAGCACCACCACCATGTTCACCACTAAACCATGTCCTCAAGTACCACAGCCACACATTTTGAACACTTCCATGGCTGGCAACTCCACTACTTCCTTGCAAAGTCTGTTCCAGTATTTTACAACCCTTTCTGTGAAGAAGTTTATTCCTAATACCTAATCTAAACCTTCCCTGGAACAACTTGATGCCATTTCCCTGGGTTCATGCTGACTATAAAGGCATCTGATAAAGGCATCTGATTTTTTCTTGTGAAGCAAAAAGCCAATGAGAAAAAAATTAGAAAGCAAACAATATCTGATGTTGAGGAAACAGGAAATGTGATTTTCCTTTTTTCCTTCTGCATGATCCACTATTGATACTTGATTTCATTCACATGGGTGAATAGGTATTATGGAATTGCCCTTCCAATCTCCTATAAGGGATTAACAATTAGTGCACATGATGCTATGTTAGTACATCATTGGCACTATGTCTGCCAATAGTGAGACACTCACAGCAAATGCATAATACTGACTTTCAAGTATCAGATCCAGTTAATTTTGATTTACATGGGTTGATCTGTTTCAACATGAAAGATTGAAGGCAGTAGGTAAGGTGTGCAAGATCAGGATTCAGGTCTACTCAGATCTACCATGGCTTCAAACAGAGAACATCTATGTGCTACTTCCTGACTAGGGGATTTACCGAAGAATTGTAAAATTCAGTTCTTGGTTGCTTTAGTTTGGATTTCCACAGCTGAAGTGAGACTGTGGTTTCTGTTCTGAAATCAGTGGGTAGAGGTTTTTTTTGCTTAACCTGACAGATTTTAACTAGGATATTTGGAGCTTCAGTTTTGGCTTGTAAGGTGTGAAGAATCTAACCTGGATACTACCAAATCTCGCTGGAAAAATTGGGTAGCAGCTAAGCAGTGTTTTAAAGGTGGAAGTGCATTCTTAAAGAGATGGATTGGTCTCCAAGTGATTTGGAGGATCATATTCTTTTCAGAGAAAATGCATTGCTGTTGAGTCTCTTCTCAGCTGTATTCAGAGCTTTGACAGGTCATAAAAAACTTTTGATTCTCCCTGGCTAAGCCTGGGTGACTGTGGTAGAGTCCTCTATGGGTAAAAGAAGGAAAAGGGAAGAAAACTAGAGTGCAAAAGCCCTCCACAGCTTAGTTAAGTTTTGCATACTTTGTATTTTAGGATTGGAAGGAAATTCCTAGTAAAAATAGGTACATAATTTCTGTACCTTTTCTTCACATTAGGGAACTGAGGAATTTCTTTCTAATTCTGCTCTTGAAATTAATGGGAAATAAACTAGGTCAATATTCAACAAATTAGGGAATCATGTACAAATACAGATATTTGCACTGTGCTGAATATTTGTTGCTTACAGGATTCCTTTATTTGTTGTTTTGAGTGTCCAAGTGAAGATAAATTTTTTTGAAAGAGGCAGAATATTCTTAAAATTACTGGTTTGATTCCTATGAGTAACTTGCAAAGTAAAGTTTGTAAGCAAGAATATAAGAATCTGGTACTGACTTAGCAAAAAGTGAAAATATATGGGAGTATATTAATTTTCATTCTCTTCTTTAGATCTAATATGTCATATATTTGGGATTTAATATATTCTGCAGTGATAAAAAATGAATTATTATTTACTAAGCATGCCGGTGTAGGCATGAATTATCTGTTGGCCTGTTGACATTGTATTAATACTGAAAAATTGCATTTATCTGTTTATTTATTTTGTATTTTCAGGTAGAGATTGAAAATCTGGACTATCATTACTTTCTGCCTTTGTTCTTTGATGGGCTTTGTGAAACAGAATTTCCATATGAATTTTTTGCTCGTCAAGGAGTCCATGACCTGCTGGAGCATGGTGGAAACAAGATTCTTCCTGTTGTTCCTCAGCTCATTATCCCAATAAAAAGTAGGTAAACATGTAGGAGAAAAATCCATCAGTTATATTTATGTGATGTAAATTTTTGAAAAGTTGCTAATTAAGCTGTGAGACATGATAGCCTGGACATCACATAGAGATTGTTGCAAATGTGAGTAAATTTTAAGATATAATGCTCATTTTGGGGGAAAATTATTATTTTTAATATTACATTTCTCATAACAAATGGATCAGAAAAGCTTTAAGTCCTTCTGATTGCTTTCATTCAGCTTCTGCAACTCTGATTCCTGATTCAGGGTTCCCCTATGTTCACTGCATGAGACACACTTGCAGACATAAACACTGAGGGAGCCAAAAGTTTCTGCACCTTTGTCTATTATTTCTATGAGCAGCATCAGGGACATGCAACACAGTGCGTGGAAGCAGCTCCTCTCCTTTCAGAGGCAATGAGCATGCTACATTTGCTTTGCTGGCAGTGTAGTTGTAGGAATTTTCAACCCCTGCATGCAAAAAGTCACCAATTTTTCCAGCTCCCACACTCTGACTTTGGCTAATGCTATTGTTTGTGGAGCAACTTGGTGATACTCTCATCTAGATGTTAAAAAAAAAAAAAAGCCAAAGAACCCAACTCTAAAATAAATCTAAAACATTTTCAGCATGGCATTACTTTTAAAGTCAGATAATTTCAATGGTTTAGTTTATAAATGCACTACCACAAATGAAGGAACAGTTCAGCATAGCACAGACGTTCATGTGAATGAGTAGAAATGATCAATAGGAAGATCTTCATATATCTTTGCTAATGAAGATAATAATGTGAAATTAAACACTTAAGTACCTTAGATCACCCACTTGCCAGAATCTTTTCTGTTCTGTGCTGTGAATCCTAAAACAGATATGTAGACAATCTGAATTTAGGTCTAAAAGCCAGAAAAGCTCACATCTTTGCACTTGTATCTTAGAAGGAGGTATTGTTTCTACACAGTTCCAGTCAACAGACCAATTCTGACTGAGTCCAAAAAGAATAATCTCCATCCTAAAGAGCACTGAAGTTTTCCTTTTTGAGGCTTTTACTGTGCTTTTAAACATAAATTCTGTGATACAATAAATCAAGCATACCTTAAACTTGGTTGAAAATGTTACATTAAGGAAACAGATTTTTTGTGAGTCAGATCTAGAGAAATGAATAGAGCATTCCTCCCTCATTGTCACTTACAAGTCCTTTTTATTGTTTAATAAATTTCCAAATTAAACTGATTTCTGTTTTCTTATTGTTCACATTCTGTTTGCACCTGATTTCACTTTTCTTATTATTCATTTTATTTGCATGTAAAATGTTGTCTTGGACTACAGTGTAGTTAATTCCCATTAATGTCAAATCAGTGTCACTTTTGCATTTAGTTATGTAAAGTTGAATGTGTTGCTCGCAGTTGTTCGAAGCACAGTTATATTTCTTACATGTCTTCACTGTATTTAGGAGTATTTAATGACTGTTAAATACTTCCTTTCACAAAATGCTGCAATATTTTTATGGAATAAATATGGTTTTCAGGTCTGTTTTCATTTTCTTTCTGCAAATCATGTAAGTTGATTTCTATCACCTACAGAAAGTAAGTTAAAACCCTAATGTAATTGTACTTTCCCTCCTGGCTGACTGTTGCTCTTGAGAACCAGTTCTGGTTATTAAGATCGCAGACTGAAAGATACAAGTAAACAAGGGTGCTTTTATAGACTTTAAATGCTTTTAAAGAAAGCAAAGGTCTCTGATTTTTTTATTTTTTATTGTCCTGATGTTCAACTACTAAAGCATTTCCCCTACAGGTTTCATCAAGCAGTACAAGTAGTTACAATTAGGTTTATGTTAGAGTCTTTTACTCAAAACTGGTAATTTCAGGTATTTTCAAATGGTATAGGAAGTAGAGCCTTTATTACTCCTCTTTACTCTTGTGTGTGAGGAGAAACTGTGTTTCTTAGACAATAAAGATAAATCTCGTCCATGATTGGCAAGTGAAATCTGGAATTAACATCTGACTTTTAAAGTTGGAGTTGGAACTATTCTTTCCTGAATATATAAATGTATTTAGCATTTATTAGTAATGAATTTAATGTGCAATTTTATCACCCAGTTGTTCTGTACTGTAAAGTCCTTTTACAGTTCTTCAAAGTCAGTCCTTGTCTTTGGCATCTGGAATATTTTGATATCATCAGAAATCTTTGTTATCATCAGTAAAAACTCTTCCAAATCACCTATGGATTTAGTGAAAAACATGAACTTCAGTATGGGTTCCTATAAGACCCTACTAGTGATACTCCTCCTCTGCGATCATTTGTTATTGCCCTCAGTTTCTAAATCAGTTATTATTTGTTTCTATGGAATCCATGGCAGTTCAGAAAGGGACTTTATCAAATACCTTTTGAAATCCTAAGAAAACTGTATTATCAGGTTTTTCTTGTCCACATTCTTCCTCTTCTTCAAGGGTCTAGAGCACATTTAGAATGCTATATTAAGTTTTGCGGTACAGATGCCAGTACTAATTTGATTCCACAGACCTTTTTTGTAAATAGCATCACATTTCATTGATAACAGACCTGTTTTCATCAGGAGAGTGGGTACTCAGTGCAGTTTTAGTATCTTAGTACAGAGGAAGGAATGCACATCTAGAAATGGATAGAAACTAGACTGGCATAGTCAATGAGCAGGTTTTTGGGACTCTCTTCTAAGTGTTCTTTATACTATATAATTAAAGTAGGTCCACAAATGTTAATAGAATTCAAGCTTCATAGGAGCTGATCTAGTAAAATGCTGCAATTAGAAGCACAACTAAAGCCGAAAAAGCCACTAACTTTCTCTTCCATATTCTGCTAGATGATGTTTGTTGCAAGCATCAGTGTTTCACTGATGGATCTTGGCCTTTTCTGTGCCTTTGATTTTGGCTTTACAAAAAAAGGTCTTTGATGAAAAAATTGGCGTAAGGTTTTCATGCCTTAGCCCCTATTTCTCCTTCCCATCATTTCACTGTAACAGATCACTCTTCCAGTTCTACATGTGTTTTGTAACAGCCTTCATTACTGTTCTGTAAGTCTAGCACAATACTATTATATAAGTACACATAGTTAAGTATTATGCATTTTGAAGATTTTGGACAAAATTTTGTAAGAGAAGTATGTATCACTTCAATCAATTGCATTTTGAGAACACTTCATGTTAGGACTTCTTGAAACCTGACTGAATTTAAAAGAAGCCCTTGATCAACAAGGTTAAGTAGATCACAACAGTCAAGCATTTTTATCCTGAGTGCTTGCTGTCTCACAGGTTACCTACTCTATGTATCTTGTTCTGCTTCAGGCAAAGAATTTTCTAAACTATTGCCTCATTTAACAGTTGAGTGGATATGAATGCAAAATAAATTGCTTTTAATGTTTGGTTGTGAGACCTAAATAGAAAATGGAAAATGTTGGTGCACTTCTAAGCATAGATTCACAGGTTTATTTGAAAAAGAAGTTGAAGAGTATTAAATAATCAACTTAATTTTTAATATAATAACCAAAATCTAAAGTTAGTACTTAGAAAAGAGACAGAAGTTTAGGGAAACTGATTTGATTCTGTAAAGCTCAGGATATCAAGATGCTGCCTTGGAAGAGAATGTTCTGATTGGATCTCTTCTGTGGAACACTACATTGTGTCATAAAAAAGATCCACTGTGTACTGGGAGAAATGCTGTCATGTTTCCTGGCTTATAGAATCTATCAATCTCATCTATCAGATGAGAACTGTGGCTTCTATTATAGACAACATCTGGGACTGAGATACGATTTTCCAAACTGCCACATAAAAATAAAAAATATCAATTTACATAGCTTCTAGGTCTTTTCTTTGAGATGCTGGAAGTGTTACTCAAGAAAAAGACTTGAATGTTTTAAAATAAAAGAAATTATTTCTATTTCTTTATATGTAAACATCTAGCTAAATGGATAAGCAAACAACTGGCATATATCTTAAGGAAAGTTTCTGCTCTTAATGGAAATTAACAGAAGAAACACTAAATTTACATCAATTTCCATGAATTGCCAATAAAATATATCTGAAATTAAAAATACGGTGAATTAACATTTACTGAAGTCAATGAATTGGTATCTTACATTGTCTCATTGTTAACAAGCGTTGATAAACAGCACAACAGTATTTTAAATATGCCTTAAAATTTCATAATTATCTCTTACTTTGGCTTTGAATGGTAGAAACAGAACAAATTCATATACTGTGCTTTTAAATTAGATATTAAGCTGCTATCATTGTAAAATTTTATTTAAGAAAGTTATGATGAACTTCAGAAAATATTTGTTTGGAAAAGCTATAGCAGTACATGATAACATATTTTTGAATGAAAAATACTTTATTATATACTTAAATTCAGCTATTATTTAAGCTGGAGGATTTTTTGGAAAAGCATATCCTAAATCAGAAGCAAAATCTTCCCGTTTATACTATTAAAGTAGAAAACACCAAAACTACCAAACAACAGAATCAATTTACTGGGTTGGGGTTTTTTACTGCTTAAGAGTATATTACAGTGCTCTAAATGAACCAAGAGAAATATGTCTTGATGAGAGTGGAAAGTCCTCTCAAAACCCTTTAGAGAGAAGAAAGATAACTTTAACTGAGAAGCAAACCCCTTGTGCAATTCGTTGTTATTGTGAAGATCCATGTCTTACAGCACACTTCTAGACCAAGAGGTAAAAGACTAGAATGTTTTCTAGATTGAAATACTTTGGATATTATGCTTCGTTCCTTCATTTGGGCCATGTAGCTGTAGTGTACCAAGATTCCTAAATGCTCTGCTTTATTGTTGTGTGAGGATACTAGTACTTTCTTCAATGTCTGTTAACCTCTGGATACCACTTACTTTTTCCAATCTATTGGAATGTACTTTTTTCACACACTGCATTAATATTTTCTTCCTTTTATTCATGTGGGAGAATGGTCTGTAGTGATGGTAGTACACAGAAAATAATTGCCAGATTATTAAAAGATAAACAGATATTTGAAAGTGGTGTATTTGGGGCAAGGACTGCCTCTAATTGAATGTTTATAAAGTGCCTAATATAATCAAGCCAAGAGCTGGTTGACTGTTATTCATGGCACAGTCCAAACATTTAAGAAGAATAACAACAGTTCTGTTGTCATAATGATCTTTCTTTTGATATTTACAAAGATATTTGATATTTAGTGTTTTCCTGACACACACTGCAGATTTCTGCAATTTGAAGGGATTGAGGCTCAAGTTCTAATTCTGTTTGATTCTACCATATCCCTCTGCAGGCTGCAGTGTGGGCCCTACTCTTACACCAGTACCAGGCAGCAGTGAGCACAGCTATGGGAGGTGCACCCAGGCAGAGGAACTCCTTAGCTTAGTGACAGAGCTCCAAGAGGAGGTGGGTAGGCTGAGGTGTATTGAGAAGAGCGAGAGAGACTACTGATACTGTACCCTGTCTTCTCTGAGAAGACACAGGCAGACACACAGGTTCCCTGCCCTTTTTCCACCTGGGAAAACACAAGGTATAGGGGGCAATGGTGATGAGTTCCTTTGCTGGCACGACAAGTGCATCTCCTCTGGGACTGCCCCAGCTTCCCAGGTGCCCTAATACAATAGGTACAAGACTCTGCAAGTGGCACCAAACAGCAGCAAGCAAAATGGTTCATCTGGCAGGAAGGTGTCACAAAGGTTGACCTGTGCCCTGCAACAAAACTGCTTCCATAAAAAAAGAATCAACTGGTCATTTTAATAGGAGGGTCCCATCAGCAGCTAACAGAAGGCTCAATATGCAGACTGGACCTACTTCTTGGGAAAGTCTGATGAACCCCTGGAGCCCACAGGGGTTAAAGATATGAAGAGAAACCTTCATCCCCTCAGATGGCCCTCAGATTATTATCCATTATTTACTTTTTAGGCATGCAGTGATAAAGTCCAAACAAGACATCTGAGGACAGCCGAGACTACAAGGCTATGGGACAACTGGTTAAGGGATCAGGAGTGGAAGTAGTCATTTCCTCTCTACTTTTCCAGTTACATAAAAGGATGAGGAAAGAAGTAGGAAGAGCCAGCAGATCAGTATCTGGCTCTGGGCTGGCATCACTGGCAGAATTTGAAGTTTTTTGATCATGGATCAGTTTAAACTACGTGAGGCCTACTGGTACCTCTGTCAGAAGGGGAGAAGGATCTTTGCACCAGAATCAGCAGGGTTCACTGAAAGAGCATTAAATTAGATTTGAAGGGGAAAAGGTGTCAAACAGGGCTCACTAGAGCTAAGCCTGGATGCAGCGTTCTTCGAGGGACAGTGCCAATGAAGTCCTTCAGTCTTATGTTACAGTAGAGGTCAGGGATGGAGATCCATGTGGGTGATGTGGTGGCTGAAGGCCATCTTGGGCACAGTGTTCATGTAAGGATAGACTTTTCAATTATCAGAGAAATAAGAGACAGGTCCGCAAAACTGCTATCATGGACTTAGAGAGGGCAGACTTTGGCCTGTCCAGGAGCATGTTTGACAGAGACCCTCAGGAGGTGATCCTGAAGGGCAGTGGGGTCCAGGAAGGCTGGATGTTCTTCAAGGAGAAAATCTTAGAAGTTCAGGAGCAAACTGTCCCCATGTGCTGAAAGATGAGCCAGCAGATGGGCCTGATTGAACAGAGACACTTGTCTGGAATTCAGGGAATAAAAAAGAGTTTATGACCATTGAAAGAAAGGGCAGGCAACTCAGGAAGTCTCAAAGGTTGCCATAAGGTTATGCAGGAAGCAAATTAGAAGTCCCAAAGCCCAAGTAAAACTTAATCTGTCTACTGGCATACAATATAATAAAAAATGTTTCTATAACTATATAAGAAGCACAAGGAGGGCTAAGGAGAATGTCTTCAATCTTTTACTGGTTGTAGGGGGAATTATAATGACAAAGGATGAGGAAAAGGCTGAGGTACTTAAAGCATTTTTTGCTTCCATCTTTAGTTGCAAGACCAGTTATTCTCAGAACACCCTGAATACCCCTGAGCTGGAGATAGGGATGGGGAGCAGAATGAAGCCACCATAATCCAAGGAGAAATGGGCAGGTACCTGCTGCTCCACTTGGACAGAGACAAGTCTATAGCATCAGATGGGATTCATCCAAAAGTTCTTCCTAGGAGTATTTGGATAGACATTTTCACTTACATGACATACTCCATATGACATGACATGCCTAGAAATAAGATTTCTCACAGTCTGGGACAGCTTCTACAGTTCAGAAGTACAACTCCTGGGAGTGGGTACAATTCATTAAAAATTAAGAAGCAATTATTTCTGTCAATTATTAAATTTTATATCCCTTAATTAATTGTGTATGTATGAATAATTTTAGTAATTTGTAATAATTCATAAAATTGAATACAAAAAAATCATTCTTGTATACATGACATAACTATTGTACTGAACCCCAAAACTTGCTCTTCCAACCACTCTTTCATGCAAATAAATAATGCCTGTTTCTCTCTAACAGAGTATTTTCCTACCAGAGACTTAGAGCCAATCTTTAGAATTGTATCTGGGTGTCTCTCTTGGCTAAAGCAGCCTTAGAACATCTATCCACAAGAGCATAATTTCGAATTGCTAGCCTCCCTCCTGGAACTTAATGTGAACATGCTGCGATGTTGGGCTTCCTGTCCACACATTATCATGCTCAGAGACAATATGAAATTAAATGTAACCTGGTAACTACAATAGGGACTATTGTAGAAAATAAGAAATATGGAATTCAGTCTGTGTTTTCATTTAGCAGTACTCCTTTAACTTGGATGAGGTGTAATAGTACCTTTATACCTTGGGCTTTTTGTTTTCTAACAGTAGGTTCAGTATGTTGTTCACAAGCATGCCAAGAGGCACGAAGGGAGATTATTTACTAGTTGATTTTTGAGAATTGTTTCTTTCTGTTCACACAGCCAGTCTGCTCTGCACTTGGTTTGGAGATCTCACTCTGATTTTTAACACTCAGCAGGCATGTGATAAGCAGCAGAAGCAGGTGGGGTACAATGCATTTCCTTAGAGATGGAGAAACTGACATTGCTCTTTCGTGAAAACACTCCTTCATTCCCTATGAAATGGTATTCCTGTGCACTGGTAAAACTCAGAGCAGGAAATACTGAACCATGGAATTGTGGAGTCATAGAATGGTTAGGGTTGCATGGGGCCTTTAGAGATCATCTAGCCCCATTACCTCTGCAATGAGTAGAGATGTCTTTGGTCCTAATACTTCCATTTGAAGAGACAGTTCTTGAAGAAGTCACTTAGGACTCCTCTTCAAATTTTGTTGTGTTCTTTGCTACAATTTTTTTCTAAATGCTTATAGTTTGTTATGGTGTCTCAAATCACATATTTATCTATTTCTCTGTTTATGAAAAATAGTAATGAATATGAGCTGATCTTTTCCAGTTCTGTCCCAGTGCAATGATGTGGAAGTCTGTGTAACTGGGTAGAACACAGGAGTATTAGACCGATATATAAGACCATACCAAATTTGACAACTGCTGACTAATTTATGTAGCTGCATAATTTCAGAAATGCTTTTATAAATAGATGGATTTTGCAAGGAAAAAAATACATGTATTTCAAGCATGACTCATTTTTAATTGCAAGAGAGAATGCAAAGTACTTGCTTCTAGTAAACTTAGAAGAGAAGAAACAAGAGGTTTTTATGAAATGTCTTAGTGTCATAGGATTAGAAGCATGACACTGAAAGCTGAGAGAAACATCTAAGTAGGCTAGACAAAACCTTTTTTTTCCCTAGAATGTTTTTTCTTTTGAAAAAGCCTACAAGGTTTGTTTGTGGGTTTTTTTTTCAATAAACATTTGCTTCATTGTAGTGATTCTCAGAATAGTAGGAATTGTCAGTTGAATGAATAAAATGATCATGAAATAAATTAGTACAAACATACAAACAACAATTGTTGCTCAAGAATGCATCTGTTGTCAACCTTAGCAGGTTGTCTTGCAGTTGTATGGTTCCATTGGCCCCAAATGGTACTTACTGAACATTTATTTTTCATTTGTTTGGACCATGCCAGTATTATACAGGCAGCGTGAGGGAATAATGAGCTGCATTCTTTGGGTTACTGAAGAGTCAGCACAAATTGTGGGAACAAATAACAATCAGACAAGGCAGTGTTTTATAACATCAGGACTGCAATCCATCTTTGGGATCTTTCTAAGCTGGGCTAATAAAGGCCCACTTACAATTCCCAACAGAGTATAGTTTAATTAAATTTGTCCATTAGAGGACTCCTCCCCCTCCCTCTACATTTTAGAAATTAATTCTGATTTCTGTCTGTTGTTCTTTTTGCATCACAGATGCACTGAACCTCCGTAACCGACAAGTCCTCTGCACCACACTGAAAGTCATCCAGCACCTGGTGGTGTCAGCTGAAAGGGTGGGGGAGGCCTTGGTGCCCTATTATCGGCAAATTCTCCCAGTCCTAAGCATCTTTAAGAACATGAATGGTGAGTTATCCTAACAGACACTGTGTCTTTCAGCTCCTAAGGCAAAAAGGGGCTTGAGGCAGGGTTAATTAACAATGTAGTTAAGATTTATTACTGTATATAAACTCAAATCCATTTGGAGCTCTAAATAATGTAAACTCCCCCTCTTACTATTCCCTAAGGATGCACTGAAATTAACAATTTCATTTACTACTCCTTGCACGTACAGTTTATTTAACACGGTACAGAAGCAGTGAAGCAGTTCTATAATCTTCCAATAATTAAATTGTAAAGTTTGTAACAGTCTTTTGAATACATTAATAAATTGCAAAGATTTTTTCCTCCCTCCAACACACTAGTTTAGTCCAGCTGTTTTATTCAATTCTGTGTTCTCAACAAGCAATTTGCTGCTACCAGAAGGTTTAAGAAAGATTAAAAATAAAAGTAGAGATCAAACTAATTAATTTGAGGGTCGAGAGAACTCCATGTAGCAGAAAAATTTCAAGTTAGATAATATCAAGCAAAACAGTGAAGTTTGAAGTTATTGCTGCACACTTAGCAGGTTTTATTATAGAGAAATTTAGAACTAATTTATATCTATAGTTAAGTATGTGTTTTCTTTGTAGTGCAGATCTTGCCAGTTTCAGTCTTTAATAACTGGTACTATGAGTTCTATATAATGTGAATACATTTACACCACAGTCATCAGCTGAAATCATTAAGATGTATATTGCTTTTGCCAAATTAATTTTTTAAATGTTTTTTGGTAGTAAACCTATCTGTACTTATTTTCAATTATCTACAAAGTTACTGACTTAAAAATTTCTATTATTGACTTGAGGCCATATAGATGATAAGAAATTATTTCCTCACAAGCTTTCAAGAGAGAGTTTTCATGAAATTCATGGCATTTTAATAGTTCTCTGCAGGACTCCTTCGAATTATGCTTTCTGTTTGCATTACTACAGAATACAATACCTTATACTCACTCCTTAGTAAATATAAGGTTCAAATCAGATTGAAAAATGTCTGTTCAGAGACTGACTTGAAGACACAAATGAAATTTACATTTTAGATCTGTTTAAATACATACACATCTCTGTTTTACTTAGTGAGAAAAAATCAGTAACACGGAATTTCACAAATGCAAGTTATTTCTGATGACAGTTGTGACTTTGCAGAAGTTGTGAGATGAAAGGTTATGAGTGAAACCTGTTGGCTGAACTTAAGCAATTTCAATAGGGTTTCTTATGAATTGGAAGATACTCCCCTAACAGATCTAATTACAGTATCTGGCACAAAGCAAGACTGAAAAAATGACTCTCATTGATTAATGAATCTCCCACACATGCTTTTTTCCAAATTTCAGCCTGAAATAGCCCATAAATTGGGCTACTTCTTGACTGGGCTTTTCTACAGTGATTTCAGATGAATAATAGGGAAAACTCATGCATAGCCAGATACATAGCTTGGCAAGGCATTAACCACAATCTAAATATATCTTCAGTTTTGATTGTATTGTGAGGAAAATAAAACGTATTTTCATGAGATCTGTGCTCTGTTAATTTGCACCTGTATAAAACTACACTAAATAATGATATTTGACATTTAAAAACTAAAGCCCCAAGATAAATGAAAAGTAATAGTCCAAAATTAACTGATTTTATTACGTCATAACTTTTTCAGAAATAAAAATTTGAAACTTTAGTATTACCAAGAAAGAAATAGATGCCATTTGCAAGGCCTGCCATGTGAAACTGTTCAACTTATTCAGTACTTCTATGTAGATGATATGGAATACCTCTGTCTCTTCCTTCCAAAAAAGAGTATGTTTCATTCCTCCTTCATTGGTGGTTGGCAGAAAATACAGGGTCCTTTCCTCCCCTTTTATCTCTCATAAGCAGCTGAGGTGCAGGTGCTTGCTCCCAATTATAAGGAAATTGCAGACTGATCTGGGCTATTTTCTTTACTGTTTATTGATACAGGTGAAAGATGGGGTAAGTGAAGTGTACTTATTTTCTGTATAGCTTGTGAAAGAACTGTGGTGCATCTTCCTGGTTTGTATGGTTTGCAGTCTGTTAAGTCAGACACTGTGGAGGTTAGTCCAGAATTAAGTTAACTGGAAGAAGCCATGTTTTAGTCATTGCCACCTTACTAGATCAGTATCTATCTGATGAAAGGAGCTCTTTTCCAAATTCAGCATCTGTGAATGCCACTCTCCGTAAACAAGCTTGTAGTCAAAAGAATCTTAGAAAAGGAAAAAAAAAAAGAGGTATTATTAAAAAGTTACGGTCAACTTACCTTAAGATCAAGTTACCTTGTGACCAGTTTAGAACAAACCAAAATGATTCTTCATGCAGTGTGTGTGATGTGAAGCTCTGGAACTCCCAACCCAAAATTCTTTTAATACTAAAGGTTTCCATACGTTAGATGGAGGCTCAGAAATGTCATAAGATTATATTGCTTGTTTAATACAACACATGTTATTGATACTGGTAATTTTTGTAAATTATAAAAAAGGAGAGCATTGATGAAAAATAAATTTTAATTATTGAGTTTTAATCATTGAAAGCATATAACACATGTTCACCCATCTAAGCCACAAGATACAGGTTTAAAATAAATCAATGCAATCTAAATTATAAATGCCAGGGGGAAGATCCAGGCCTCCTGAGACAGTCTGTGTGAAAGCCAGAGGAGAGCGTTCTGTTAACTTCTGAAGAGTCTTGCTAGTGAGCAAGGGGCTTTTTGGTGCAGAAAGCATATTTGGGGTGTCTGAATTTGTGCCCTCTCTGGAACTTAGGCCCTGACTTTCAGTAGCTGTTTCTTTTCCCTCGGGTTCCCAAGTGCCCT
Organism: Alaudala cheleensis; assembly: GCA_013398995.1. Classification (NCBI taxonomy): domain Eukaryota; kingdom Metazoa; phylum Chordata; class Aves; order Passeriformes; family Alaudidae; genus Alaudala; species Alaudala cheleensis. Next base: position 160,307 of record VWYE01026891.1, read on the forward strand.
GCTGCAGAGCATTAAGACATAAAAGAGCAAAGGTCTGCTGGTGATGTCTCACTTATTTCTTGAGAGCACCCTCACCATGTGGCCAGTGTGCCCTGAAACAGGGTTGAAGATTTCTGCTGAAACTGTTAGCCACAGCCATAAGGCTGGCAGGAGAGCAAGAGAAGGGAACATGAGTATATTCCAGTGACTGAGGAAAAGGAATAGTGCTGTGATACAGGAGCTGTTTGTTTTCTGGAGACCAGGAGGAGACTAACAGTCTCCAATCAAGCTTCCCAACATAGGAACTATTATACAAACTTGCTACTATATAAGAAATTAAAAGTCGTTATAGTGCTCACTAATTCTTATTACATATTCTGTAATGCCACTGTAGTTTAAAGTTGTAACATAAATGTACTCCTATAGAACTCATATCTTGTGAGGAGGGAAAGAAAATATCAGTTTACATTCAAATGGAAATATTCTTTTGCATCACAAAACCTTTTTGTGTATCTTATTTTCTAAGCTGTCATTTATAAATCTGTGAATTATCTGGAGTGAATACAATTTAAAAACAAATACAGTAAGTTTGTTATTTTATGAAAGCAGACAGAAGAGAAAAACGAAGAGAAAAAAAATTAGCTCTCTTCAGAGCCTAGAATATACTAATAGGGTGCATTTATGCCAGAATTATATCTGAAACAGAAACCTGTTCATTAAAAGGATTAGACTTTTAGGAATAGGAAAATTCTCCGGTTTGATTTACCTGACTGGTAAATAAAAATTTTATATATTTAGTTTAACAGCTATTTTCGTGTTAGCAATTTATATTAAATGGAGAAAGAACAGTTTTGCAAATAAAATAAAGTTAGATGAAACAAAGATATTATTAGAATTTACAGGCGTCAGAGAGAGAAGTGTGGGGTGCCACTGCCCTGTGGAAGCTACCTCTCCAGCATGGTAATTTCATCTGTGACTTGTTACAGCCACTGTGAGGTAAACAGTGGAAGTAGGGCAGACTGAAGTTTCTTTTGGCTGCAATAAAATTTCCTTGACACTATCAATAACTTAAAGCTAACATAAAGTTTGGACAGTCTCTACCTATGTAGCCAGTCCTTGAAAATAAAATTTTAGAGGTATGGCTGAGAATACCTGATGTATTTGTATTGTAGCATTCAACCAAGTGTGAAGCCACAAAGCAGAATTATACTGCATGCTTTACAGCACCTGAACTTCACTTGGGAAAAAACATTCTCTTGTCTGAAAGGTGCTTCACATACTTTGGAGAACTCTATTTTACAAAATGCAATAATATTGCATAGAATGTAAAGGAAGAAGCAGGACCTGTTAAGTCCAGTGTTAAATGGCAAAAGCAAAAGACTGTGCCTAGAGGTAAAAATTCTCCCTGTGTTGGAGTTCAAATATTTTCAGAACTGCCTGTTGTATTCCAGAGGCAGTGATGCTCCTCCAAGTGGTTCATATTTACTAGTAAGAAGCAGAAATTATCATGGAATGTGATTGAATATGCTTTAAAAAAACATCTCTTGCCCAGAACATTTCAACTGTTTGCTTCTTCCTATGGGAAATACAAAAGACCTTTCAAAAGTCAGACTGGTTCTAAAATATTTTGCATTTTGCAGACTCTGTGTTCAGAAATTATGTTTCATATTAAGAAAAACCCACAAAAAAACCCCCCAAAAAACCACAAAACAAACAAACAAACAAACAAAAACAAAACCCAAGAAACAAACAAAAAACCCTCAAAAAACCAGATGTCTTAAACATCAGTGTTTACAAAGTAATGTATTTGAGGTTCTCCTAATTTCTCATATAAACTCTGAGATTTCAGACTGTTCTCAGATAATTTTTCTCAGAGTTCCAGTGCTACTAGTTTTGGCTCTTCTTTTTTTTTTCTTTTTTTTTTCTTTTAAACTGTTATGGAGATTCCCAGGAAATTAGTTGATTTATGATTGAAATTTGCATTAAAACAATTTCATGCCATAAGATTATTGATAAAATAAGCCATGCTAGTATACTAGTGACATAAACTGTATTTACATCCAGTTTTCACATTGTTCTTATGCTTCATTTTGACACTTATTGCTTCTTTTCCTGTTGCAAGATTTTGATTATTTGTAAGCTTTCTTTGAATTTCATCAGTTATAATTTCTGAAATTTGAAAACAAAGATTCTCTTTTGGCTTTAAGGATACACACTTCAAAGGAATAAGATCACAACGACAACAAAGATGTAAGTGAGAAAACTGGTTTTGATATGTTTTCTGGGGGTTTTTAAATATACGCCCTCAGTATAAGAGGATTCAGAATGTTCTGATTCATCAACATTTAATGAAAAATATTGTGGTTTTCCCAAAATGGCATCTGCCGGTAAATCACCTTTTTAAGCACATGAAGACAGATTGATTGCACTCCAAAAAGTGTTATTACCACACTGGTGAGAAGCAAAATATATTTTTGTCATTCCCAACTGTGATTAATGATATTATTCCAACAGGCTTTCTGTGAATTACAGTTCTAAGGATATTTATTTAACAAATATTCTTCAATGTTTTTAAGAACATCAAAATATTTCTCGTCTATGACATCCATTGCTGGTCTTTTAATGGTATTTTTCAAAAATGTCTCAAGTTTTTTTGTCAAGAATCTCATCTTGAAAGTAAAAGTCTCACAAAATAGTGCTTTATATTGTAATTGAGTAAGCAGGAAAATGATCCTCAACCATCGTCATCTGTTGTCTCACCTTTTTTGCACTGATCAATCTCATTTTATTTCAATGACCACTTGCATATGGAGCTACAAAAAATTCACTGGAACTCTGAAGCACAGAAAGTTGGAGTTACCAAGACCCACCTTTATTGGAGCATTTGTTGCTTTGGTATCTTCAATACAGACCATGTAATTTTAAACTGATTATATAATAAACTTCTAATGTGTAGTCAATACTCTGTCAGGTACTTTCTAACACATTAAGAGAATCATCACACTTAGATCATAATTGCTGGGTAATTTCTAATTACTATCTAATTTCTTAGCTGAAAATACAGCACAAGTCTGTGCAAAATAGAACTGATTCAGCTGTGATTAAATTGAAGCTATTCACACATAGCACTTACTTTTAATGTGTTAATAGTCTAATTAATTCAGCATCTTGAATTTTTGACAAAAGAAAAATGAAAAGCTTCCCATGTCAGAGGATCCAATATTTTCTTTTTCCCTTTTCAGTTTTTAATTTTTTTGGGTATTGTGACACAAGAAAATGAGTTTTCTGTTGAATGACAAACGGGGTGTGTGTCAGTTAGGACTTCTGAATTCACAGAAAATTATGGACAAGTAAAATATGGAAACCTTAAATTCTTCCTGGGCTTCAGTAGAAACATCTGTAAAATAGATATAACTTGAAAGGGCTTGTAGGCCTCAATCAGTATTTTGTTTGGCAATTAATCAGAACTTTCACAAAGTACCTGGAGTGTGGGTATATATGTCAGTATAACATAATTTTCATAGATTAAAGAATTCATATCGTGCTTTGCTTTAATACATTTGTTCAATTTGTCTTCCTTTGGGAAGTAATTACCTTTGGAAATACCATGTTTGAGGAAGATTTGGACATTCAGGACTGGACTTATGCAGAATTACAGTAGCATCTGCATGACTGTACCAGATGCTAATACCTGTCTTAATATCAGCAGATGTGTATCTGGCCTCCAAATGAGACGAGGAAGTGTTCAAGCAACCTGAGAAGGCCACAGCAGAAGCATGCTTTGGGCAAATCTAATGCATAGCTGTGGTACTACCATCAAAATACAACATGCATGATAATTTTAATTTATTTTGCTTGCAGCTTGATTTCTGACTTGTTTGGCATTGGTTTGGCTAAGAAAGCCGATCGCATCCTGACCTGTATTAGGAGTAGTGTGGCCGGCAGGACCAGGGCAGTGATCATCCCTCTGTACTCAGCACTGGTGAGGCCACCCTTCCAATCCTGTGGTCCAGTTTTGGGCCTCTCATTGTAAGAAGGACATTGAGGTGGTGCAGTGTGTCCAGTGAAGGGCAGTGGAACTGGGGAAGAGTCTGGAGCACAAGTCCTTTTGCAGCTGAGGGAGCTGGAGGTGTTTAGCCTGGAGAAAAAAAAAGACTTGGATGGGATCTCATTTGCTCTCCACAACTGTCTGAAAGGAGGCTGTAGCAAGGTGTGGGCTGGTCAGTTCTCCCAAGTAACAAGAAATAGGACAAGAGGAAGTGGCATCAGGTTGTGTCAGGGAAGGTTTAGATTGCGTATTAAGAAAAGTTTCTTCATGGACAGGGTCGTCAAACATTGGAACAGACTGTCAGTGGTGGGGTCACCAACCCTGAAGCTGTTTAAAAGACTTGTAGATGTGGCACTTTGGGATATAATTTAGTGGTGAACTTGACAGGGTTAGGTTCATGGTTTGACTTCATGATCTTAGAGGTCTTTTCCAATTTAAACAGTTCTGAATTTCTATGCCATTTTTTAAAAAATAAAATGCATGTACAATTATGCAAGCTGGAGCTAGAATCCACAGCTCTCAACTGCTGTTTGACTTTTATAACTGCTTCATGTATAATTTCTTCTTTGGGTAGGAGTTCTGAACTCTTTGCTGAACCTAAGTGAACCATACCATAAGGGATGGGGCAGGCTGGCACAGATTTGTCTAGAAAATACTACCCACAGGATCAGCTAGTTTAGCACATGTCCCAGTTTGGTGGAATTACATATCCATAGGTTCACAGTTCCCCGGCTGTCCTGGGTAGATCAGAACTTCACCTGCCATTCTGGAATTCTGGATAAAGACCTTTACGTTTTGGATGAGTAGAGTTCATACATGTGCCTGAATGTCTCATTTTCAGTTGATTTGCTATAAGCAGCTCCCTGTGGACTTCTTTGTCACTCTTCTCAGGCTCCTGATTCAGTTTGTAAAGAGTTGAGACACCTACGTTTGTTCTCTAGATGTTAAGGCTTTCTTTGGATCTTCCCCTTACAATGTAAACTATGCAAAATTTGACTAATGCCCATACAGTTAGGAGTTATTCCTTTCTTCTGAGTAATTAATTTTATGTTTTTCACACAGTTGGTTTGCAGTTGGTTATTGGGATTGAGAAGTGATTTCTTCAGCTAAACTTGCACTGCCAACTTCACATAGAACTACTTTCAGAGTACACACTAAATAATTCTGAGGAAACATTTATTGTCTCTGTAATTCTATTTTATATAAGTTTGCAAACAAATTTGCCTTAAGTTTGAGGAGACATATGATTTCAGCTTGTCACATTTATTAAGGTGGCATGTTTTTTTATTTTGAACATACATCTGAAATCTGGGTTCACGTCATAATTTTGAGTTGATTATGTTTGTTTATTGCAGATGTTTTTATTTGTGTGCTCAGTTAGTATTTCTGTTCTGAGAAAAATATTTTTTGAAAATCAGTGTGAGCTTGCCAAAATCGAAGAAATGTGCTCTGCATCTGACTCTCTGCTCTTATATTAACAAAAACAAACCCTAAAACCAGCAGGTAGTGGGCAGAGAGAAACTTGGGAGAGAGGAAACACCTTGTATGGATAACAATTTTCTTTTGGCATTTCTCTCTTACCCTCAAGGAAAACAGATTAAAGTCCCATATAATGGAATGATACCAGTGGGAACATAAATATTGCAGTGTGATTAAACCACCAAAATACTCAGGTGATTAAAGTGCTTCAGGTCTTTCAGTTATTATTCTGTTATATCATTTCATCTCATTTCAAGATGTTGCTTTTTTCATAGTTTTTGAAGAACACTCTAGGCAACAAAATTGATTTTGTGAGGCCCATAGCTTTGGACTATTGATTTATTTTTTTGTATTGCACATCCATCATCTTTGTTTTCAGACACTCCAGCAAAAATATGTATTCTTGTTATAACATCATCTGGCTGTCCCAATACTGATGAAATTAGCGGATGGAAATCTTTGTGTCTTTGACAGGACTATGCTAGCTGAAAGGTACGCTTTTGACTTTTCTTATTTGAGAATTAAGTGAAGTCGATTAGACATTTATGATCAAAGCATTTCCTTATTAATGTAGTCTAATTCAAAATTTAGACGTTTCAGCTAGCAATTCTATTTTTTGGGGAAGAAAAGTCAAAGCCAATCAACCACCCAAACCAAACCAATCCAAACAAAATCAAAAAACAAACAAACAATCCCCAGAACCCTGATTTTATGTTAAGACTTTCCACTTGTACACCACCTTAAGTTCCCTGTTATTTTTGCTTTGAATACATAATCCAACATTCAGAAAATGTAAGAAATGCCAAAGCTATAGTTCTATTCTCTCTCACTTTGTTCTGGGAATTATACAGTTTCCAAGGAAAAGAATGTGTCACAGTACATGAGGAGAAATCAAATCAATATATAATTGTCAATAATTTTTCAGATTTTGCAGTTGTCGGAGCTACCCTTGAGCTCAGATGACACATGACAGTGATGGGGTTACTTGTGCCTCTTTTCTGCCTTTGATTCTCTAGGTCAGTGATCAGAAATCCATTTAGGGATGAATGAAATGGGAAAGGACTTGGGCCAATATACAAAGCAGAGGTTGTCAAATGGTACTCTACTTCTTGTCTCACTGCAAAATGCCTTGTCTACTTTCATAATGCGGGGTATTGGTTAAGAAATTTATATTCTTTAGTGATTTTCTATAATGTCAACAGTAATTGTATACATTCTTTTTCACTCCCAACAATCCCTGTGCATTTATCTGTTGTTTCTTATTTTTTACTTCATGTTCAATCCTCAAGGACAGAAGCAGATGCATTTCTGATGTATTTGTATGCTCTTTTTTAATGATGAGTTAATAATCCATGGTCCCTGACTACGATTCTGAAACTCTACCATAGTTCAACTACATAGCAATGATGTGGCATTGAACTGAGCTAGGGATTGTGATTTGAAATTAAATTTAAGTACAGTTTTGTACTATACATTAATCCTCATATTTCTCTTATGAGTATGTTAAAGTATGATCTTGATCAATTTATTCTTTGAAATCCTTTAAGAGAGCAGAAATTCTAATTAGACATAAAAATTCTGAATATTTATGTAGCTAGCAGAGTGTAAGAAAAAGAATGCAAATTTTAGCAAATAACTAAGGAATGAAACTGGATGCATAAAATGGAAATTTTTGTTCTAAGAATGTTCTCCTGCAAGCCTCACCTTTGTGTCTGTCAGCCCTCTTTTTTTCCTCCTTGCTTTTTCCCACATATTTCATTCATTTCCTCATCTCATTGTATTTTATGTTGCCCTTACTTTTGAAAACTTTACATTTAACTTTTTAATCTAATTTTGAGAATAAAAAAATTCTTTCAGTTTTGCTGGTTTACTTTTATTGCCAGTGTCTTTGGATAAGAAAGAAGAGTCCTTCAGCAAATGCCACCAAAAGAAGTGAAATAAATTGTAAGAATTAACTTAGGAATTGCCTTTAAGAATTAATTCCTGCTCAACCAAAGCAAATAGGAGGGAGCATTACAGAAGAAAGAAAAGGTTTATTATGTCTATCCAGTAAATTACATGTTTAATAAATCTAACCTCGCTGAGGGAAGTATTATGCAAGAAAACGGTATAAATCTGTTTTGAAAATGAGAAAGAAAATTACCTAACCTTTTCATTGTCGAGGAAGTTCCTGAAATTACTGTAGCTAAGGGCTATTTCTGTGATGTAAATGAAGATACTTTCTTCTGAGGATTTTTTTGATGGTTTTTCTTCTTGTTATCAGTTGAGTACTAAAAAATTTCCATCTCTTCCTTGCCATTGTCTCAGAAGTTGTCCACCTATGTGTTATTATTTGATTAACAAAGTGAGTACACTTTTCAGCCATGCTGGCTGGACTGAGTGTGCATGAGAGAAATGAAAGGAACTGAGACATATGCCAAGGTACCTGAATCTCTTTAGGTGGCTGTATTTTTGTTTGATGAAAACTCTACCCTAAGAAAAAGTTTTACTCATAAATATAAGAGTGTGATATTAAATGCTGATCTGTACTTTAAATGATAGATTATATATTGTATTCCTGACTAGCAATGGAAAGAGACAAAATGTATTTGGAGCAACCTGTCTCCACTAATTGCAGGGGAGGTTACCCTTTTAAGGAGCAAAATTAGCTTTGGTGAGTACACTGTCCATGGGTTAGATTTCAGAGAGAAGCAGATTATCCCAGTAGATTAATCTATCACAAAAATGCCAGTTGCAAATCAAAGCTAAACAGTGGAGGGGTCATGACAGGAAAATCCTCAGAGATGTTAATTATTACAACTTAGATAAATAAATGTAAGGCATATGGATAATTTGAGTTGCAGTCGCAGTCTCTGTAATAAAACCATTATGTGGTATGCTATTTGAGCAGCAGCACAATAGTTATCACAGGCATTATGAAAAGGCAATTTCTCTGTGGCACCGGAGACATGCTTGTTAGGCCCCAGAATCTCTTCTTGAAAGAGCTGAAATGGTTTGTGTTTTCTTTCTGTTAAACAAACCCACACATACCTCATTTAACCACCTACTAGCAACGCAAACAGTCTGATGAAATCAGACATGAAAGTGAACTATTTTTTTGCTTATTCTATTGCTTCTTTGATGTAAACGAATAGTTGTCATAGGGAAACTACTGTGTCATAGGCCCCTACCAGGAAGAGATCCAGCAAACCTAAATGATCAGGAGAGGCTGGCATACACATATTTCTGTGTGAAAGGGAAAATCATGAACCTTCCATCTCAAATAGTGCATGTGTAAAGATGGAACCAGAAAACATGAGAAGTGTGTGTGTACAAATGTTATTTTTTAATAATGGCAGATCCGTAGGGAAGATTCTGTTAAATTATTCTTATGAGTGTAGCAATTCAAGATTCTTTTGAGGAGATGCAAGGATTATTTCCTGTATTCTTGAAAATTAAACAGAGGACCTCTTCTACATATTTTTTATCAAACTTACCGAAAGTATTCTTGCCTCTCTGGCTGAAACTGGTAGGTAGTGAAGTATCACTATTTCTTGTATGTAATCCCAGAAAAATCCCATGTAATTTAAAGTAGGAGCACAGATTTTTTTTTGTGGAGGCCAACTGGAAAACAAGAATTTTATGTGTGGCTTTGAAAAAAAACCCAAAAACCTCCTTGTTAATTAGATTTTAAAATATTACAGAACTTGAATGGGATATATAGTATAGGTGTATTGTAGATTTAAGTATAAATAGTGGAGTATATGATCATGCAAGAAGAGTATTCCAAGCCTTTGCTTTTATTTTTCCAAAGGCTTTTCTTTTTTGAAAATAATAAAATGAAAACACTCTCTATATTTTCATTATAATATTCCTAATCCAAGACACATACAAAATACAGGCTGCTATCTGTTTTGTATTTTCTCCTAATTTGATAAATAAAAGTGAACTTAAATAATAATTCAGAGAGTCTGGAACTGTATTTTGTGTGATTCTGATTTTCAAATTTGTAATGCTGAGAAAAAATTGAGAGAAATTTGCTAGAACACCTTTTCCTTACTCTGGCTGGACATGAATGTTTTCTGAATTGCCTTCATAAAGCCATGTTCTTCAGTCTCTTCTTCACAGAAAAGGAAATATAATTTTTGATCCTCAAAAGTGTAAAGAACATCATACTATATTATGCAGAAATTAGCATATATTATTTTTACACTATGTGATATTATGCAGTACTCCCAGCTTGGTTTTTCATGCTTAGTTTCTGTACTGAAAACAAGTGGTGACCATTTGATTTTTTTCACTACAGCATTTGAATTCAGGCTGCAACAGAGACAATGAGGCTGTATTCTTTACTGCAAGAAAAACAAGAAATACTGAGTTCAAGCACTGGTTCCCTGATCATCCATGTTACCTAACTGTTAGTGCTCTGCCTGGCATGGATTTGTCCTGTGCTGAGTGGCACAACTGAGACACAATTTATCTATGAAGCATACACAGGGTGATTCCTCCAGCAGTGGACAAAACTTTGGTGGCCTGGGTACTTTATTCCCCTGCAGTTTTTGAATACCATTACAGAGTGCTTGGTACCATCAACCTCGTCCTTTTTCCACTTCTACTTTTGATGCTGTGCTGTGTAAATGCCATTCTGATGAGCTGCACCAGACCCAACTCTTTGTGTCAGACACTTTGAACTGGGGAGAGAACTGAAACCAAAATAATAATTTTCTGAGGGTCAGATAGATGTCACCTCTGGTCCAAAAGGCTGTGCCAAGTGCTGGGCAGCATGCTTTTGCCAGTTGGCCACAAGAAGATCAACACATTCCAAAAGTTTATTTCTTAAGTAACTAAAAAGTTACTTTGGTCACTTCCAGGACAGTTTTAATTTGGTTTAGTGATTAGGAAGTGAGTCTGTAATGGCTCCCTGCCTTCCAAGTATTAATGTATTACTGTGTGAATTCAGTACTTTTTCTGTGAATTTACTATCCAACATAATGCATCCTTTCTTTGTTCCTTCCCTAAAAATGAAAGAATTCTGCAGCCAGCATCTACCAGCACCAGATATGGTGTGGCTGGATAGAGTGGAAATGGAAGCCAAAATTGGCACAGAAAGTTACTCTCTTATTTCTGCCACTTTTGTATTGGTGGAGTTTCCTGGCACTCAGGGGCTCTCCAGGGTTAGTGTCCATGTTGTTTTGCTGTTGATTTTCAAATCCCACAGTGCAACACACTGGTAAAAGAAGTCAAGACACTTTGTCAATCTGAGTTGTTAAGCAAACAATGGTCCTCAAATATCATCCTACTTTTAAACTGTCTGCATACTCTATGGCAATTAAAAATGTTTGTCAAATGGCTGGAAGATATGCAGATTCTTCATTGACTTGTTCTGTTTATGGGTTTGCATTAATTAGATTCAGAAATTTGGACAGCAAATATGGTAGAAAAGTTACATTTAAAACATTTGAGGGGGTATTTTGATGAGTAAAGGTAACTATTTCAGTTGAGAATCTGGATACTGCAAGAAAAAATATATCAAGCCTTTTTTGTAATATTTAATTTTCAAAAACTATTAAAACTGTGCTTTTCTTTATTTTTTGTCTTTTGATGTAAGTACTTCTCATAACTGCAGAAGAAATGTATTTGTTCTGCTTTGATGAGTGCCATCCTGACATACAAAGTATGTTATTCAGTGGCAGGATTCTGCATACATTTACTCCTCTATAATTAATATTTACGATGTTTTGTCCAGTGCAATTGCATGTCAGCATGCATTTTTTAGTATGTTTATTTATGCTACTTATGTGAAGGAGCCATATGGAGGCCATGAGTCCACTTCACATGTCCTTGTTCACACTGAAGAAATACTTTTTATAGTTATTGATCCCAGTGAAATAAATTGCCAGGGGGACCCAGGGAATTTCATAATGTGAAGGCCTGTTGAAAATCTTAATGAGAGCAGAATCTGGTGCTAACCAAAAGCAGAAGTGTTTAAATGCAGAAACCCACATTATCAGATGCAGTGACAGTCACCATGCTGCAAGTCATTTATCTGAAGACTAATTATATTAGCTATGCATATATTAATTATGTATTATGTTTCCTTTTACATAAAATTATTTTCACATTGGTAGTAGTTGTGAGAATACACGTTGTTTTAATTCCTGTTAGTTTGTTTTTTGTGTAACATCTGTCTCTGGCCAGGACATGAATAAACTGCACTATACTAGTTCTGCTATTTGTTTCTAGTCAGAAGTCCCATTTAGCTGCTGCTGTGTTATCACTATACCATTAAATGATGATTGTTTATCTTCCACAGTAGGACTGCATGTGTTTTCAATATGAAAATAAGTGAAATTTTATGAATTCCTGAAAAATAGCGGGCAAGCCCTTCAGCAATTTCAGCCTCTGTACCTGGGTAACTTTCTGGTCTCAGAAACTTGTATAGAATTTACCACTGGATAACTTCACTGCTTTTCTTTCAAGAAGAGGCTTCCTTTTAAATTTACCTCTGCCACAAATTTGTGATTTCCCGTTGTGGTTTGGGGTAGTCTTAAATGCAAACAGAAAGTGGGAATGCTCTTAAAAATCCATTAACAACTGGGGACCGAGGTGTAAAGCTTAGCACCTTGGTGAGTACATACGTGATGAAACGACATTGTGAAAATCAAGAGTCTTTCACAGAACTTGTCTGAAGTGTGCAAATTCCAAATATTAAAGCTTATAAATTACAGGAAAATTTATAGTGATACATATTGATCCACACAATTATTGTCAAATTTCTTTGGAGAGGCATTAATTTTATTCCAAGACCTTACTCAGTATGGAATTTATTTTAGTTCAAAAACCTACATAAATGGCAGCATTATTTTAGGGAAAATATTTTTGAAGGAACTGCTAAGTTAGACAAAGAATGACCTTTGTGTTTCAGTGTAGGAAATAAAAAATTAATGTCAATAATAGAATCTTCTGTTTCAAAAGTAAGAGCCTGATTTATGTCCATATCTTTTCAGATTTATTTTAATCTTCTTTTCTAAAAAATTACTCTGCTCTAAAGAAACAAATGGAGATGAATTGCAAGAACGAAATTTCACATTTTCTTTTTTAGATCTAATGTAGATCTAACCTAAGTCTAGAAGTGCAATTAAAAGCATTTTGATCTGGAAGGGTATAAATTTAGTTTACTTGGATGTTTGCTATACTTCCTGTTGATTTTCGTCAGTATTTATGTTCTTTCACTCCTGAGGACTTGCAGGTATATCTCAAAGTTTTTCTTATTTCTTCTCTGAGGGAAACATTAAAAACTCCAGATTTCCTTCTTTAGGTATGAGAATATATCAAAAACATTTTATAACACTACCTTGAAAATCAAAAAAATTTTGTGCTTTATGCTGTTTCTATAAGCACTGCTGTTTTGTAAACTTTATGGAATTTTACTTACTGAAAAAAATACTTGAAGGGCCTCTTTGGTTCAGTTTAAATAGCAGCTTTGTTGCAGAGTAGAATAATACATTAAGTCTGGGGGTTTTTTTTCTTTTTAATTCATGACTGTTTGAGTCATTGTTTAAAATCTAGTGCTGCTTGCAATGTCATCCAGGAAAGAATGTGACAAACAATTCGCCACTGTTGTGCAATAAACCTAGTTTTTTATTAAAATATCCTTAGTGCTTGTTGATTTTGTCTTTATATATTTGCCATTTTATTTGCAAATACTTTTGTAGAAAATAAAAATTACTACATTGTTATTGATGTTGAGAAAAAATGTATATTTAATAATCTTTATAATTTATGTGCTGTTATGTATGTATGTATTTATTTATTTCTAGAAAAATTAAAAAACATGTAAGCAAACATGTAATAATCCTTGTAATAATCCCATAAGGATTATTTCTTATGCTACTGTTAATTTTCCTTTCTCGAGCACTTTTAATTGTGGTGTGAAATCTCCTGATCTGCTGCGGCAACACTGGAAGACTAATTATGGTGGTACTTCAGCCTTCCATAAAGAATTTTAGTTTTTGCACAGATTTTTTAAACTTTTATTTTAGATTTTAAGTGTTTACTGAAGCAGGAAACTGTTTCCACCACAATATGTATCTGTACTTTATTCTGTAGATGATGAATAGCAGGGATTAAAATTAAACTGGTGATAAGATTTTACATGATTAATTGCAGAAGAAGATTAGAGCCCTGATAAACTAATTACCAGAGAAGCTCCTGAGTGTGTTGTTTTGCTATGCAGGCTCTGATAAATACGAAGTGATTGGAGAGGAATGGTGATGTCAAATTTCACAGTAACTGAGTTTACATTTTTGTCTTATTTTCCAATGCATTCTTTATTAGCTTTTATTGCTCCTTGCCTTACATGCCCGTCAGTTACTCCTGTGCCCAATGATTAAACACTGGCTAAAATTGGAATTCGTTGACACTAGGAAAATATCCAAAACTGATTTTGTGGAAATCAATTGCACGTATGCATATCCCTGTGTATGTATATTTACACATACACACTCACACACTTATGTTAATGGGCATGCACAGATGATACATGATACCCTCCTTTTCTAGAAGAAATTTCTTACTTTTAGCTTGGACAAGTGTTGAAGAACTTGCTTGTTCAGATTCTCTGCCATATCTCCTTTGAAGAGGGCATGTTGATTCCAGGTGGGAATTAGAAAAGATAGTACTCCAGTGCTGTTTCTGGGGTGTCAGTTTTCCACATATTTTGGGGGCTGATGGTGTCAAAAAAAGAGTAACAAAAACACTGTGAGAAGACCAAATATCTTGGTAATTCCCTGTTAATATAGCCATCTCCTCAAGATACAGATCCCAAAAATTAGAATTAATTTCTGTATGATAACATAGACGAATACATGAGAATCTCTTTGTCATATGGATCTTTGACAATGGTGTAGAAAATGCTGTGAATTTAAACTACCAGATTCTTAAGTCTTCAGGGTGTCCATTTTTCAAAGGGCTTTGTTATGATATGCTGTATATTGGAAAGGAAGAATGATACCTCTCAAGTACTGAGTCCTCTAAAACCACCCAGACTGAAATCTACCTGATTGTTACACCATATTTATATCTCTGTTTGTGCCCTTAATGTCTTCAATGTTTTTTTACTTTAATAAATTGTATCTTTGTAAACTCATATCTACTGCTAGGTTCAGATTTTAGTAGAGAATTCTAGTATTACCTACTGTGGAGAATATTAAAACTTTTATACACAAAGAGAAATTGCTCTTTGTGTATAAAGAGCATCCAGTCGCTCAGTCCTACGTGTTTTTCTGGCATCTGAAGCCATTATTAATTGACCTCAGTAGCTTCATTAAAAGGAGATAGAACAACTTTCATTTGTGTGTCAGTGCAGATGGTGATAGCCCCAGAACTGTTGCTTCGAGCCAGAGATCACAAGCTGTTTAAAGCAGAGCATATCCCTCGATATACTTCGTGCTGATCATGGGCCATTAACAGTACCAAGTTCCAGTGGGAAAGTGGGCTAGTCGAGAACTCTGCTTGGCTGCTTCAGGGCAGAGCCTGTGTTATGCAGTTTACTGCACTAATTATATACTCTTGATGAGCTCATTAGAGGACAATAAAGGAAGATGAAAACAGTTTGCAATATGTGTGGTCAAATTAGCCACACAGAGAAATTACAGTTAGTACTTAAACGCTGTATGGCAAGTGTCCATTTAAAAAAATGTAGACACTCATGTATGTACACTGTAATGATGCCTAAACTAATTTTCTTTAATGCATTTATTTGTCAAATTGGGAATTGGATCCTGTTTCCATCTGATTAGAATGCAAAGGAAATATTTAAATGAGGCAGGCAACAGGATATTTATAGCCATGTTCTTTGTGGAAGTTTTTAATTATGCAGGTCTGAGTTGGTGGTCCACTTGCAATGTTTTGGGGTTGAAATCTTATCTCCATTTAAGAAAGAGACTATTTTTAAATTAATACACCACTTAAGACTATCAATGTAAGACTATCCACTTAAGACTATCAATTTAAGACTATCCACTTAAGACTATCAGTTTAAGTCTCCATTTAAGACTGTTCCATATGTAGTTGTGTGAAAATAAATTGCATTTAAGTGCAGTTCATGGTAATTTGAAGAAAAAAACATTTTAAATGCTTCTTTCATAAACATTTTCTGCATACACATAAGTACACTAATGCATATACAAAATATCAGCATGGATAGAAGCTGACACTTAACCGCAAAGAATTTTTCTTCTCAGTGGGTGTACAAAGGTTTATATGTGCAATTTATAATGGGGAAAGTACAGGAGAGGTAAACTTTTTTTATGGCTGCAGCCAAATCAGATCAATATGGTTCTGCAGAAGACAAATGAGGGACCTTTGCCAAATGGCTTAAAAGTTGGTATTCTTGCATGTGTCATTCTTCCTTGCCCCATCTGTCAAATAATTCAGAATTTTAATCCTTCTATTAACCTGCTTCATTCTAACAGAAGTTAGTTAGGAAAGGACTGCAGGTGCAGCCATACTGGTGGACTTCATGGGGCAAACTACTTTCAGTGAGGATCGGGTACTGAATGGATATGATGGACATCTGCGAGCCAGCAGTTTATCCATCAGCCTCAGCTTACCCAAAATGGAGTGTGCCATTGATGCATGAATGGCTCGGAATTACATTGGCAGGGGCAAACCAGATTCCTGGTACTTTGACCAACTGAAATTATTTCGTACAAAGTTTTTAGCAAAATCCCCTTGAAATTTCAGCCCCTTTGCAAGTCTAAATTTCTAAATGAGGCTTCAGGTGCGTTGACCAAAGATTTTATAAATTGTTGCTATCCTGAAACTTCTTTTCTATTTGATTTATTTTAGCTTTTCCACTACAGTTGTTTTCTCTGTATTTTGTTTGATCCGCTATAATGAAATTTTCTCAGCATAAGCTAAAAATTTCGCATACCTATGGAGTCCAGATGGAGCTGCAACTTTGGTGTCTTTATTGATATAGGCCTGTTTCATTGAGGTAATAACCTGATAGACCCCCAAAATGCTTTTTTCATGCTATTCTTTCTGAACTAATCCAGTGATGTGAAAATGTGGGATGAACCTGTTTCAAGAATTCTCATACGTTTGTAGATTTTATCATTGTCTGACCATTCACTGCATAGCCATATCATTGACACTAAAGTAATGCTTACACACTTTTTTTGTTTTTCAAGTAAGCTCTCTCACTTCATTTCTTCTTAGAAATGAAATTTGACTGACTTTCATGTTAGAAGAGCTAATTCTTTCAAATAAATGTAAAGAAGTACTATTTATCAATTTTATGATACCAAACTGTAAAATAAAGGTCTCAGTAGATGCTTTGAGGATAATTTATTTTCAGAACTTAAATATACCTTGAGATATAACTGCTGAACAAAGTAAGCAGTTATATTTTTTTATTGCTGTGAACACAGAATTATGTCAGTGAGAGAACACTGAGTTGCATGCTGGGTTGAAACTGACTGGATGCTTTAACCCTTGTTACAACCAGAGGCTTGATCTGGGTTTGGAGTTTTTGTTGTTGTTGTTGTTGGGGCTTTTTTTATCCCATAAATGAACATTGCTTCAGAATAATTGTCTTTACTTGTTATTATTTCTAATGCCTAAAATTTCTCCAAAGCAAAAATAATCTGATAGAAAAGCATAGAAAAATAGTCAGAAGTGAAACAATGGGGCTTGTAGTCACAGCTGGATGAGTGCAATGGGAACTAAAACTCCTCATTTGCACAAACAGGTGCAGAAGTCCATTATTCTTAAGGTTCAGAAAAGTACATGAATGAACCTTTTCCATTCTATAATGTGCAAAGCATCTCTTTGTGGTCAAAGCTATGTAACAGTAACTCTGTTAATGCAAACAAAAATATCATAGAAATCTACCTAAGCAGATTGAGTGCTGGCAGAATCATCACCATTTTGTAACTGACATATAAATTTTTATCTAAAATATATAGATCTAAATCATAATATCTCTGTTTCCCCTGCGTTTTTATATAATCAATCTAAGAATTTCTAAAGCAAAACTAGTATAAAACTTTTTTAAATGGACAAAAATGATATAATAAATTTTTGTTAAGTTGCACATTTTTAAGGTAATACATAAGTAGGATATTATATACTCCTCAATAAAATATGTTTTACTTAGTTAGTACATTGTAATATTTATCATGTAATTATCATAAATTTATCAACTATTAATTTAAAAGTAATAGGTTTCCCAGTGTATGCACTATTGTATTTTCTCAGGGTGTATTGTGAAAACTTGTGGAATAGGTTATCAGAAAGTACATTCTAAAAAAAACGTAAGTCCAATTATTTTGCATTGCTCAAATCCAAATAACTGAATTCCATTCTATGCTGGAAACAATAACTAGGCAAAGCTTCAAATTGTGAAATCAATCCCTTTTTTTGCAAAAGGATATTTTTCTAAAGCATTTGCAGTTATGGATTATCGAAGAAAATTGGCTCAGTTTTTCTTTGGGATAACTGGACCATTTCTTTTTTTCATTCATTAACCAAAGTTCTTTTAACCTTAAATGAACTCTACTGGATTCCACAAACCAGAAAATCAATTGCACATATGTGTGAAGAATGCAATGTATTTTTTAAAACCTCCCCATTGTGTTCCCAGTAGACTTAATTTATTGCCCCTTTTTTCTCCCCCGCACTTGGTGCCTGCTCTGGGTGGCACTGCAGTCCAGAGAATTCTTTTCTGTGGTGGCTGGTTGTAACTGCAAAGTTAGTGGATTTTGTGGGCTTCCTTCAGAAGTGCAAGTAGGGTGGTCAGAGAGCAAAAAGGAATAGGGCTACTTCAGACAGGAGCTACCAGAGAAAGTTATTATTTAGGCTGCATTACTCTTAAGCGCTTGAAGTTACTAAATTTCTTCTGTCATTATTCTCATAGCTTTGTTGCCCATGTCTTACAGTGTCAATGTTTTTTGAAACCTGGGCCATAATATCCTTCCAAACTTAGCAACTGGAGAGCAGTTAGACCCAGGAAGGATTCCCATTGATTTTAACTTTAATGAGAATTGGAACAGCCCATAAATGAACAATCTGTATAGCCTTTTAATTAACTGAAGTGGCCAAGTTAGTCATCACAACAGAATCACAGGACTATGCGTACAATTGGTGATTCAGTTTGCCTAACTGAAGGTCTGTATGTGCTATTAGAAGATATAATTCATTTTATCAAAGTGTAATCTGGACTATTCTCTGAATCAATAATCATTTGAAAAGAAAGAAGATTCTTTTTGCCAGACTGCAGAGAACCACAGGTTCAATAATGAAATGATTGACTATGTGCTTCCAAGAAAAAGTAGTTAAACTGCACAGTTTGCTCTGTGCTTGGACAAAACATTAGAGACTGGAGTTGTATTCACTCAAATTAAAAACCGAAAGTAAACTCGAATAAGGAATTAATCTTGGTTTGATACTGTACCATAAACTTTCCCCATGTGCTGGGAAATAGATGCATGAAGCCATTGTCTATCCGGCTGCTACATTTTACTGCTGCATTTTACAGTCCAGCTTTTGTATTTTAAGAACTACACTGTATATCCAAGGTTTAGAAATTCTTTGGCACTTTGAGACTGAGTTGACTGTTCAAAGTACAGTAGAGTTATAAATTGTATAACTCTAGGAAGGAAAAGTTAGGAAAAGATAGTGGCTGTCAGTCTTAGCTATTGAATTCAAGTGCTTTATAATGATTTTTGTAACTAGAATAGCATTAGTAATAATAATTCTATTATTATTAAATTATTTAAAATAAATTATAAAAAATAAATATTGGCATTATTTTGAGTTTCCACTTCCATGAAGAAACTAAAAATTATAACAGTGAGAAAATAACAACTCTGAGAGACTGCCTCCTGAGCTGCAGTCAGAGTTTTAAATTCAAACAAATCTCTGCAAATACCTAAAGTAAAATCACAGCTTTTCTTCATCAGGAATTAAAGACACTTCAAAAATCTTTTGAGTATTTTATGGGTTTCATGCTGATTCACCAAACACCTGAGGTGCTTTGCAATGAACAAAGAGTAAGGTGTATAAAGAACATGAGCCAACCCATGAGTTTTATTCAGATTCCAAATTCTGCTTGAAGTGCTACAATGTAAGCAAATGACTGTGTGCAGATTGCTGCAATTTTTAATACATGTGGAAATCAATATTTCAGATCTACTCATATCAGTGACTTTAATTGACTCCAGGGCAAATGGAATTAAGCCTAGAGCATAGAAGATGGCATGAACAAATATTTATACCACATAAGGTGTTGTTAATCTTGTGGAACAAAGTAGTTCAACTACTGAGAACTTTATGAAAGTCAGTGCTTTTTTTACATGTAAACTATTTGCAAACTTTAATTTGCTGATGAGTTTTTGGGGGAAAATAGAAAATATTTCATAAAGAAGGGACTACATTATAAAATTAGCAGGAAACTGGTTCTCTATAACTATTTGTTAAAGTACCCACAAAACCTAGCAAGTAGGGATTTGAATTTCTCTTTGAAAACAGAAAGCAGATCTGAAACTGCAATATCTTTTGACCATGTTTCTTTCAGATGTTATTCTACTAAGTACAACAATATTATTATATTATACAACATAAAAGTATTTTTAGTGCAAGAACTTGAGTTTCAATGTTTTATTTTTTTTGTTCAGAGTTGAACATTCTTCATCTGTGTCAGCAAGCATTTAAATAAATGATGTAAACCAGAGCGGAGTGGCAAAATACAAACTAATGCATAAAACTCAGACTAATGGATAATATAATGATCAGAGCAGTTTCATTGTGAAGTAGGAAATGTAGATATAAATCCTGTCAATCTGAGAAGAAATCCTGAGTGTTTCAGTGTTCTGGGTGATTCTCTGCCCTTTTTATAGGTACAGGAGAAGCTGCCACCATCTCTTTCTAATTTCTGAAGTTGAATGTCTAGTCTGTAGTTCAATTTGTTGCATATAGTTTAAAATGTATAAGATGGAGATGATAATCTTCTCAATTTTTATTGCAATGGCATCTTTTTAGAAGATCCAGATCTGGTTTTTAGGAGATTAAAACAGAAAGGGAAAGTGATCTTTAATTTTTTTCTGCCCTGAAGGAGACTGCAGCTTTAAGATTATTTCAAGACTTAACTTAATTTTGTTTTTAATTGCAAGATCAGCTTACATGACTATGAACATTAAAAAAAAAACTCTTTTCTTTTTTCTGTTAAATTAAAAAATGATGGTTAAAACTATGTTACTTGTACAAGTCATCTCTGTTTGAGATTCAGAGTTGTGTATCACTAGGCTTGATGCCAAATTTACACTCAACCTATAATGTGTTTGGATGCCTTCTCATGAAGTAGCACATATGCTGTAGGTAGCTAAGATAGTTTAAATCTTTGCCTGGATATAAATCTTTATTTTACTTTGTCATATGCGATATAGATTTTAAAAGCACACTTTTTATTGGTCTCATTTGCTCGTTCAATGGAATGGGCATTCTTCTTACCCACACAAAGCCCAAATAATGAACCAATTTCTTTCACATCAAACTGACCAAGGTGTGTACTTGCAATTAGTTTTTTATTATTCATCTAATATTAGATGCTGTTAATCATCATACTGATACATGTTGTTATGATAGCATGCATTCTAAACACAATGATCTAAAGGGAATCATAAAACTCAGATGAAGTGTACTAGGTCTCCTAACTCATCCCCAGCTAGTGAAGTACCTTGTACAGTATGTTAGAGGCATAATTGAGAGTAGTAATAAAATATTAATAGCTTTGTTTTTCACTTCTGAAATATAGCATCCATTTATGAATAGGCGATGCACTGATATTACATATTAAATTTCCCCATGTGTTTTGTCTCTTTAAGTAAATAATGAATTTAAAGGTAGATAGAGCTTGTAAGGAGGAAACATAACTGGAGAGGTCTAGCTTAAAATGCAAATACTTCCATTACTATAAAGTAATTATAACTGTATGGAATAAAAATACTACTGCTATTTTTTTATTGGACCAAAATAACATTGAGAAATTCTGTAGCTATTACTTGAGGTCAGACAAGGAGATTTTTTTTTTTTACTACTTCCCCAGCATATATAAAGTTAGAAAGCTTTGAGAAAGGAAGTTAAAAGTATGGCCACTTTTAAAAGTGGTCATACTTAATATCATTTAATTGAAAATATTTAAGCAGAAAAGACATTACAGAATGTAAGTCCTATATTATGCATAAAATGCATGCTTGAGCAATTCAAGAGGCTGAAAATGCTTAAAGAATTTCTACATTAATTAGAAATCCTAAATTACATTGGCATATATATTATTTATAACAAGACTGCTACTGTATCATCTTTAGTTACTAAAACACAGCTGAGCATTTTGTTATTTGTGTAAACATGAATAAAGAAAAGATTGTTTATTCCCAGAATGGGAGAGAAAAGTATTCTAATTACAGTTTGCATTGTTTTGCCTGTGGGTTCCCCAAGAGCCAGTCCCTGATGGAAAGCTGCTGCCTCACATTCAGTGATGCATGAACTCAGGCTCTTTGTTCTGCAATAGGAAAAAAAAGTATCTGTGCAGTGCTATTTCTTGACTACTGCATGTAAAAGGTTATTGTACTTGATTCCTCTGCATCTGCACAGAGCTGACACAGAATCTGTC
Organism: Alaudala cheleensis; assembly: GCA_013398995.1. NCBI lineage: Eukaryota > Metazoa > Chordata > Aves > Passeriformes > Alaudidae > Alaudala > Alaudala cheleensis. The sequence goes on from VWYE01026891.1 coordinate 182,467, forward strand.
TTTTTTTCTTTCGGCTTCTGCATGTAGCTATTGTTAGTTTCTTTCTTCTATCATCAAAAGACACAGTGAAAATAGGGTAGAATCAATCTTTACTTTCTCTGGCAATGAAAGAAAAGGTTCCTGAATTTATACATTGATATCTGAATAATTGCTTTTTATGTAGACTGTTCAGAATTTGTAGATTAAGGGGAAAGTAAGTTCATAATCACCTGTTCCTTTGGGCAAAATACGTAAGCTAAACCAAGTGCCACCTAATGTTACCTTATTTATAGTCCATACAAATATGTTTTCATTTTTGACAAAGTATTGAAGTCGCCTGTGAGTGTATAATAAACCCCCCTCATACTGAAGGTCTCTTGTAAACTATTCTCCGAATAATTAAATCATATGGAAAAATGTCAGAAGACAAAATAAAATGTATTTATTCCAGCCATATCTTCCCACAGCGTGACATGTCGTGTGAAAACAGCATTAAGCATTTTATGCCATCTGTGCTGGTTGGGGATACATTTACAAGCATGTCAACGTGGAATATTCCTTTTCAAGTTAGACACAGTCAGCTTATAGCAGTAAGTACCTAAATAGAGTGATCTACAAAAGCAGACAGCCATTGATATTTGGTTCACTTTCATCCACTCCTTGAGCTTTGTTTTATCTTTGGGAGATGGAGCTTGTTCATAATGCTGTCATTCACAGCTTTATACAAATAAAATTACACTAAAATGTGTTGTTTCTGTAGTGAATAGATTTTAATGAGATAACTTCTGAATATTAAATATTAACATTTAAGTAAAATATTAGTGGTCCTTAAAAGAGATGCCTAATAGTGCTTACATTATTTTTCAATATTATGCTAAAATATGCCATAATTTATTTTATGTATTATTATGAATACAATATAACATATATGTAATTTATTTTTGTAACATTTTAAAATACTAACAAAAACCAGGAAAATATTCAGAAAAAGGCCATCATTCCCAAGGAATGTACATAAAACATTTAGTAGATATAAGAAGTCTTAGCTTCTGGTTGAATATTACTGACTGTCATTGTATACCCGATCTCCGTAAGTGTTCTGTAGAATCAAAGACTATATTGTTTCATTGCACATGTTGTGTAAATTGCATCTTTCAAGTCACTTTCTCAAACAAGCTAGTGTGTATTTGAGACTTGTTACATGCAATTATTGCTAATGAAATCATAATAACTTGATGTCTGCATTTTTTCCTGAATTTTTAAGAGTTAAAAAATAGTTTTAAAAAAAATTGCAGTTCAAAATGTCTTGATTCTCTACTTTGTCCAGAGCTTTCATGCCTCTGTCAAAGGACCTGCTAAAAAGTGAAAGCTCCCTCACTCAGGAGCCCAACTTCATCACAAGGTCTATCAACAGAGAAGAGAGGATGAGTCTGCTTGAGTGAATTTATTTTTGTCATCCTACCCACAGAGTCCCAGCATGAGCTGGTAGGACTATCCCCTTCAATGGTGGAGATTCTTTTCTCACCTGCTCTGTTCATTGTGCAAGAAATCTCCTTTATTAATTAGTTAGATATAATCAGTTAGATATTATTTTTCACTTAATCTTCATGACTCATTTGGCTTTTTATCTCAACACTTTGCTTGTGTAAAATATGATGCATAATTTCACAGTAAAGATTCAAGTTTCCATAGAAAAAAAGTCAGAAAGCTGCTGTGTATCACAGGAAGAATGTATGCATGTTGATTGTTAAGAAATACTCTGCTTTTCATGGCTTAAATTAATTATTTCCCGTTCCAAAATGCCTATTGCCAATTCTTAATATTTGTGCAATAGCTTCTTAAAGAACATTCAACTTTGAAGTGTTTAAGATGCAAAATCTTGGACACTAAGGAGTAGTCCGTCATCTGAGGAGAAAAAACAAAACACTTACATAAAGGACAGCAGGACACACTGATTATTCTACTCTAAATGAATTTATCACTAAAATTTGGTCTTCCCTCTTTTTTTTTTTTTTAGCTTAACCTGTCTAGAAAAAGTTTAGGGTGCATAGTAACTCTGTTATTTTGTCTTGATGATGGACTCTCAGCACATATATACTGTGCATGCTGTGTATGATATATGTGCTAATGTCTGAATGAGAACATTTACAAATGAATTATGAACAGTTCCATCTGGTGGAATGAGCTGTCAAAGTGACTTTTTTTTAATTAGACTTGAGAGAAATTGCAAGAAATTACGATAGGCACTGTTTGCAGAGAAAGACCTCTTCAGTTGAAGTGCCTGATAAAATCGAAGGAAATTATATCTTCAAATATTCAAACTCCAAGTTCACTTCCGAAAGTTTTGAAAATGTATTTGTTGTTCTACATTGATTGAAGGTTCAGGTATTTCCCGTTCACTATATTTCATAAAGATTGGTAATTAGAATGACCATGAAATATTTCTCCTTCCTAAGAAACACTAGTATATGCAGTTTTACATACAGTTTGTATAAACAGTCTTTGCATGTGGCCGATCTGCCCTTCAGCAATAACCTTAAAATCTACCTTTCAGATCTTTATATTAGCTTATTTCAAGAAAATGTCATGTTTCTTCTGCATCCCTGTGAGCCTTCTATGAGCAAAATTATCAGCCTACTACATTCCAAGTGGTGACAGTACCATGCTACTGTTCTCTGTTGTTTGCAGATTGTTCAATAGAATAGAGCATATTCCAGACAGATTTAATCTCAAAATATGCAGTGCTAATTATGAAAAAGGCAGGAGGAAGATAAAATCAGTGGCAACAAGATAAACTCCTAGTAGATCTCAGTCAGCAGATTTCTTTGAACACAGACCCAAATAGACGCTAAGCTTTGTAAACGTGGTAAAAATTGGAAATGTGCATCATATCTCAAAGGAAGAGACATATTGGCCAAAGTGTATTTTGATCTGAAATAGCATTACACAATTAACTTGTTCTCCTTTATTTAGCAGTTGTAATAATGGCCCCTGGAGATCACACATGCTTTGTTCATGTGGGAGAAAATAAGCTAGGTGATGAAAAACTGAAGATAAGTATCAGATTAGACAATTTAAAGTAATGTAGGCAAGGTATAAAGAAATACATAAGGTAGTTAAACTACCTTTTAGTTGTGAAAGAGCTTTATTTCTTCAGTCTCTAGGTAAATACTGTTCATATCCAAACAGCTAATGGAAAATGGGTTGGTTAAGCTTTTGGCTCTGTAACAGCGTGGAGAGGATAGTTTACAGCAATACAAATCATATACAATAGGAGGAGTAACAAACACAGAAATTTACTTAATCAGAAGCATTTATGCCTTTTTTTTTTTTCTTACATTCAGGAAGAGAAAATAATTTTCATCCTTGTAGAGTAAGTCCTGTATTCCTTAGTAACATCTGTCTTCCTCCCACATTAATGTTTTTAGATTGAAGGAAGCATTTGCACTTCTGAGTCACCAGTCAGTGGTGACAGTGTGCTCATGCCTCAGGATATTGAGTCCAATGGTTGCATGTATATTAGTCATCTCATTTGCAATATTCTGAACATGTCCTCTTCAGGCTTACCTTAGCACACAGATTTTTTGCAGATACCGGTTTCACAGGCTTTCAGAAACCGTACTGCAAAAGAATAAATGCAATGCTGTGAGAACCTATACTTGACAGTATGTGAAAAGTAATTTCAAAAACTTGTTTTCTTTTTCAGTTTTGGAGAGCACTTCCTTTCATTTCTTTGAAAAATCAACTTGTCTAGTTTCAGCTTTTATTACACATGCCTATTTACTTTTAAACTCTCAATTCCAACTCTTGAGTATTGAAATTAGCATAGGTTTTGCTCTTGACTTCAGTGACACTCAGTTTTTTCTTCACATTTCTCTGTGCCAAATCTTGTTTATGATGCAAACAGATGACATTTGCTATTGTTAGGATCTGGCCTGCAATTATTGCATTTATTTATTTATTTATTTATTTTCTTTCGTATTGAAAAACAGGAATGTCTGGATGTTGTAAGGCAGAAACATCTCACATTTTCATGTGAAGGAAATCTGAGTAGAGAATGTATTCACTGTCTTCTGCTATGAGTTTTCTAACACATGTTAACATGATATGCAATTTAAGAATACATACATGTGAAAATGATGGCATATTACAGAGGCTGGTAAATATATTTTGAAGCTTACTAAATAGCTTGCTTTCTGCAGCATTTTTTCAATGGCAAAAGAAGTTACAAATACAAGAACTCGGCCACATAATTCTACTACTAAGAAAAAGAAGTAGAGAAACTGAGTTGTTTTGATTCAATTCTGGGAGCTGCTAAACCAGTTCTACGTGTGGAATTACAGGTTTAGAAACTTAGTTTTAGCTGATACCTTCAGGGCTGCCTGGCCACTCAAGAAATTTCAACAAAACCTTGCACTGAAAAGAATGCTGTAATATCAAATAAAAACTTCATTTCGTTCAAAGAACAAGGTTTGTGGCAACACATTCTCTTAATTTTCTTTCTACACAGCTTACAAATGAATCGCTAAGAATAGAATTGCAGGGAATTATATGTTCTTCATTACTGATTTAGGTATCAAATGTTTTGAGTGTGTATTCTTAAATCAGCATTGAATAAATTATGTTATCTTGATTGAAATTAATATACAACTAATCCAATGTATTGTGATAATTCTTAAATATTATGGGAGCTTAAGTCTCTAACATTGGTTTGCTGTGTTAAAACATTAATTAAAGAAGTGAGATTTTACTAGAAATTTCATTGTGTAAAGTTTACTTTGGCAATGTTTTATTACATTCTTGTTGAACTTTGGCCTCTGCAAAAAAAGGTCCTTCTCTCCATCCTTTGAATTTAACCACAAATATTGAGCAAAAGACATAACCAGTGACCAAATTTGTATTCTAGTTCTGCTGTGATTGTTACAACTAAAGAAGACATGCTGATACATGTTAAAGTTGCTGACACCAAGATTTAAATACAGACATAAAAAGCCCAGAGCATCATGACTATGACTTGTTCACCAGTTTAGGAGTCATGAACTTTTAACATATTTGAACACATAAGGTTAAGTAAACAATCCAAATTTATAAAAATGTCTTTCTTGTGATGGCAAGTGTATACATGCATCGGTGTGTTTTAGGATGCATGTGTGTATATGTTCTCTCTATATATACACATGTCCTGTCATACAGTGCTGTAGAGCATCAGGGACCAGACTGAGGGCAAAGGAAACATTTGACAAGTAGCAAAGGGTTCTGGAATATGTGACACTGGTGGGAGTAAGGGTAGAGCATGTATTTGGCCATAAATGCAAGATAATTAGGTACATTTTTGTTTTTTCAGAAGTTTTAAGATAAGTAGGGAGAAATATGGATAAAGGGTATATAAATACTTCATGTTGCAAATTAATCACACAGCTTTTCTGGGATATTTTAATCAATATTCGCATATATTGTAAAGAACATATTTATGAAATTTTAAGTACTTGAAGGTAGGCAAACACAACGTAGCATATTTTGCCACAGTTTTGTTCTGTGGTATTTTAATCAGTCCTATTAAAAAAACTTCTAACTTTGAATCTTCATTGAATCACAGAAAATATTCACAAATATTCAATCTAATAATAATTAATTTGAGTCAGGGAAGAAAATATATAAATTTTTTTACCTATTAAGAATCAGCAGAATTAATCTTAACCGCACCTTTAATGCATCTGTTACTATGGATTTACAACTACCATATCCAAAATAATACAAATTATTCAAAATCCATGGAAAGATGGCTTTGATAAATGAAAAATACTATCAACAGAAGAAGTAAAGTCTACCAATTAATATAAGACTTAGGCCATTTTGGCATGGTTTACATGGATCTTTCAACTGATTTGTTTTGACAATGTATGACACCAAAGTGTAATACATGGAATTAATCAGTACTAAGTGTATTAGTGAGAGCCTCAGAAGCAGATAACAAAATGCACTAATTTCTGGGAAGATACCAATGGCCCCAAGTGAAGGGATCTCTCAGAGGGAATTATTTTCTGGCTTTTTGTTCACCTATGCTGTGATTTATCATACAAGTAACATTACAAAACCTTTGTGGGTAAAAATGTTGGGTATGAAAAAATTAAAACAAATCAAAAGTCCTCTTAATCACCATGTGGTAGAGAAATCAATCTTTTTTAATATAGGTAGGTGCAATGTAGTAAACTTGGAAACAAAGGTCATTGAAGATCACTGCCTCAACAGGAATTCTTCGTGCTGTGCATGGTCAAATGGGATAACACAATGTTTATAACAGAAGGACTATCAAGCAGAAATAGAACATGTCTGTGCACATCTCATTAAAATAATTGTGGTAATGCTGTGTTTAAAGCTGATATTCACACTTCAAGGAGAACATGAAATATTGGAGAGCTTTCAAAGAATTAGAAAAAAGATGTCCTGAAACTTGAAATTTATAGTTTTCAGTTTAGTCCTTTATATACTGCAGAAGCTACTGAGGAAGAACTTATTCATTTGACGTAGATAGCTACTGATGACAAAAAAATTATATATAAGCCCTTGGTAGTTCTTAATTTTGCCAACAGAGCATAATACAGTTTCCCAAGACTAAAAGTTGCTAAACTTAAAGTTCCAATTGCAAGTGTAGTTACTATGTCCTGGAACAATATATGTATCATATGCAAGATTCTACAATGGCCTTTAAGATAGGACTGGCTAGATTTGTTAAAGAAATATTTTAATCCAGTTCTTAGGGGAGGAAATTGTCATGTATTTGTAGCCTTAGAATCTATGGCTATGTCTCTATTAGCAAATAAAATATCCTAAGCCTGTTCTCTAGCGGCTCACCATTTGTGCTTGGAAGCCTGCTAATAATTAAACAGTACAGGAAGTACTGGAGCAGTGCTTGGCCATGCTCTAGTTCTGTTTGTTTTGTTAATGCAGTCGCAATCTGCTTTTTTTTTTTT